>JAQIXX010006309.1:0-12412 GCA_034700605.1 Willowsia nigromaculata
TGTCCTATTTTGCCGATTTTTTGTGCATATTTGCATGCATATTTTCTCATTTTTCTTGCATTTTTCCTCGTTCTCTGGTTATAACTATGTGTCCAATGTTTTGTATAGGTATCTATTCGACAAGAGATTAGCAAATAATGCATTTCCACTAGAAATCAATCATTAGTTTTCATTCATCGTGTAATCATCAAAGTGTTTCATTCATCCTTTTCAAGGAATGATTCGGTCAAAATTACAAGTGTTTTGAACACATCATTGCAATACATTACCTTCGTACTTCTCTTATTGCATGCATCATACATATGTTATAGCTGGAATTCAGGTCAGGTTTTCACCATGTTCAATTATTGATGATGCTTCAGGTTAAGGGATGCTACAGAAGATACTACTACAATACAAAGGCCACGTCAATATGAGATTAACTTATTGTGGTCAATCAAATTGAGAAAATTCTTGTATGTATGTATCTCATTTCATTGTCGCATCATATTATTGAAATACTGACGAACTTGTAATGCATGCTGGACTATAAACACGAATAATACTCGAGAATATCTCAAACAATACCACACAACAATCCCATTCCAATTCAAAACAGATTACTGAGGCACACGAGTAGTAAGCCAACACAACAGCGGCAAAGAGTGATTATGTGTGTACGTAGGATGGGGATGGTATAGTTATTGTTGTAACCCTTTACGAACTTCATAGTGCCATCACACAAGCTTGGTATCTTGATTTACTATGAATGACCACTCGCTCATTCACAATGAAATAATTTTGCTAAGATAGGATTACAGGAGTAGCAGAAATGAATGAACTTTTTTTGTGGTCACCATACTACTACTCTACTCATTCTTTGTCCTCCCGCGATCCATTATGCTCCATTGATTTACAACGAAGGACGCATGTAATCCTATGGCTTTTTTCGTGTCATCACGCAAAGCTAAATTATGAAAAGGACTTTTGTGATTGTATTACTCATGCTGCTTGTACGTTGTCATCTTTTATGTTTATGAAATTCCTCGGTTTATTCAAGCGAACATCCGACAATTGACAATAATTGATTTTAGGATTTGCAAAACAGCTATTCAAACCAAAAAATATATGCCCCTTAAAAAATAATGTCTCAACTACATACAATTTACAAGCATAATTTTAAAGTGAATGGAAAATACAGATATAATTAGATAATGTCATATGAATTTAAAAAGGCCTATTGTATCTAAGACGCAAGATTTTGCGTTTCGGACCCATTATCTATCTTCGGTTAGTACAGTGTGGGATCTAATAAGATTTACCAATCTGAATCATAATGCGAATCGAAACGATAAGAAACGAGTCTAGGATTGCAGTTTGCAGTAATTGATGCTCTAAAAGTGTAACCTAAAGTCAACAATCAATTATTTAAACAACAAAAAAAAATTTCCAGCTTACCTTGATGATTCACTTTCCTTGCGACTGGCTTGCAACGCATGATTGTACTCGCTGCTTTAAAGTAAAGGTTGTTGTTGTGGGCCTTTAAATGGTTTGTTGATCAAGAACTACGATACTGTAACAGGAAGTAGCGTAAACAAGTTTTGGCTGGATAATTTGATCAACGCTTTTAGTTCTAATATGATACAAGATATAAGTACTTTTTTAGAAACGCGTTTTTTAACAAAGGACGGAGCATTTCACTCCATGTGAAAGCAAAGCGTGCCGTGCACAAGAAAATGCTTTGCTCCGGTTATGCATAAATGTGCTTCACATGTTTCGTCCTCGCCATCGTCTCGCCAATTCAACAAAGTCAAGTCTCACTGTACATATATCAAAGTTAGTAAACACGTGCAAAATATTCGTCTGATTATTGGACTACAAGTTAATTTGTCTAAATATTTGCACTAGAATGTGTTGATATTAAATCACATTTGCTGGATATCATTTTAAAATATAGTCCTGAATAATTAGATACACGGAAAAATCACGAATGTTTAATTAGATAATATGAATTCAATTGCTTTCCAAACTTCCATAAAATTGAGTTGTTACTAATTTGACGAATTTGGTTCACAAGTAATAGCTTTTGTTTAAAAATACGCAAAACATATTACGATCACTTTGTTCGTTACTCTAATTTTATTGTTTCACTTTAAAAACGAATTCTCGGGAATTCACAAACCCACAGTTAATTATTCATTGTTATCACCACAAAACGTCCTACAGAACAATGAGGATTATGGCTTTGCAACTATCGTGAAAATTCTCGGGGGGATTCGAGCCATTGCTTTTACTGCAAGGTGGCCGTGTAAAAATGCTTAGCTGATGAAGGATGGAACACGATGACGATTTATTCCACCACCAAGAACACAACAACTCAGACGATTGCTGTTTAGGTGAATGCGTATGAGTGAATGAGGAACGAGGCTGAGATTCATCGGCACATTACATGCAGATATTCCCAGTCTAATCCATTTCATATGATATGATACCACCAGGCAGGTCTCTGCAAGGAAAATCAAGAGCAGTGGTATATGAAGTGAGAAAAGAAGGCTTTTGTGTTGGGTTTGTTGTTGAGCAGAGGGAGAAGTAAAAGGAGAATGAGGTTTGTCGACATTGTACAGAAAGAGCAGTAGTAAACAGTAGAGAAGTAATAGTAAACCAAGTTCACAATCACACGAGTAGACGACACTCTCGATCGAGGAGAGTCCCTAAAATCCCATATTGTTCATGCTTATTCCATTCCAGAAACATACATTATGTAAGGTTTTTACCAGTAAAGAAGCGTTGTTCACCCTGTATTTACGACAACAACAACACTTCTGCTTCTGTTTGTCTTGATAATAAAGTCTACTTTGTTGGGCTTGAGCTGGAGTTGCTTTTGTATAGAGTCACCCCAAAGTTCCAGTGGGATCCACTGATACGAACCATATGGGTTTATGACATGACACAAAAGCTTAAAAAGCATAGAATACAAAGGAGATAATGTGCGGAGGTGGAATGTAGGATATTTAACATCATATGTGCAATGCAAATGTTTCCAAGAACCAAACGTATCAATAGGTGCTTCCATAATTTGTGATTTACCTGTGCATACATTCTTAAACTGATGGTTACGCAACTCGACTGAGATTTTTTCCTTACATTGGCTCTTACGTAGCAGAAAAAAAGTAATATGATGCAAGACTGAGGGTTCTTACTTTTTGGCATTGTTTTTACATTGTATTGATTGGTGTCTTGATATTTGAACAGATTTGGAATAATATGTTTGAATATACATGTCTCCCTGTGCGAGCCCAATTGGATCCTTCTTTTTATCTCATCCTGAGAGATGCAATAAAAAGCAACTTCATCTTATTACAGTTCGTGTGAGCCCATAGCACAAGCAGCATGATTACTTGATTACAATGTGAAGTAAGCAGTGTGCATACCTCTATCCTACAGAAGAACATTCCATTTGTCGCTACAGCAGTTGTGTGGTGTCTCGCTTCTCCTCGCTTGATACAACAATTCGTTTTAGGGATAACGAGCATTCATTCGCAGAATCGCAGAAGGCATATAAAACCATTCTCTCATTTCTCTCTCTCTCACTTCTGGGTCGATGACGATGATGTTGTGTATGTATCTAATGCATAGGTATCTCTTTTCTCTCCCACTACCACCACCACTTCTACCACTTTACTTTGGTGTATTTTATCTGTACACTTCTCTTCTGTAATAATAATACCATGTATCTGTGTGCCTGTTTTTGCTTCCTGGATAACTACTATCCACTGCCACCAAGGCAAGTAGAACGAAGACGAGACACGAGAGAGAGAGAGAAGTGAAGAGCTGAGAGTGAAGATTGTTAAAAGCAAAGGATGGGGCGCAGTTCCCGCAGAATGGACATTGGGATTGGGGATGACTCTAGGATGGGTCCCGCCTTCTTCCCCTCCTCATCACCAATCCCTATCCTATCTGTCCAATCCATATATCTGTCCAAATATTATATTTTCTCTATCTCTTCTTCGACGTCTTCGCTCTCGTCTTCTTCTCCTTCATTTCTTTTCTCCTTCTCGCTCCGCTTTTTTCTCCCTTTACTTTTTACTACAAAAAACTCTATGCTCTGTTCCGGATTTCTCCTTCTTAATGCTCTCTACTGAAAAGATCACTTGCCCTTTTATATGTATAGCATATAATATAATATCCATATCTATTTTTTATCATGTCATATCTCACTCGAGTATTATGTTCCTCTACACAAACCCTAACTTGGATACTTTTACTGCTCACAAACTTTTACTGCGCTATTATCATATTCTTTTCGTTGTGCATTACTACAGGTTCGGTGTAACTTTTTCTTCTTTCTTTCTCTCTCCCACTCTCTTTCTATCTGAGCCACCATACTAACTCTTCCACGCTCTCTCTAGTTTTCGTTACACGAGCAAAGATTGAGGCACCCTACCTTCTTGCTAGATCGAACAAAAGGTTCGTCTTCGATGTGATGTGTGACAGAGAGAAACTTCCTTTTATTCAATATCTCTCCCACTTATTCTCCCTAATGTTGCACTTGAGTTTAATAGACATGTACCACCATTACTATAAAATGGGCCCTCCCTCTCTTCCCAATTTTCTCGTGAAAGTTTCGCCACCGTTTCTTCCATGGGAAGAAATTCTCTCAGCATGATAATAATAATAGTCACAGTCATCGTCTACTAAAAAGTAACAATAGTTATGTATATCTTTGGCATATACAACAGCTCAATATCTACATAAAAATACGATGATGACTGTAGATTTTATATGAAGGTAAAGGACACTATGCTATAAACCAGCAAGAAAAATGATTCCTCCTTCATCGCTGGAGAAAGGGATTACTCACGACAACGACGAGGATCGTGATGGGAGAAAGTTGTCTGAAAAAAGTTTTTAAAGGAGAAGTAGAAGGAAGTGCTGGGAGAAAGGTTCATGTCAGTTGGAAAATCTGCTGATGGTGCTTAGCTCATTGCTGCTGGTCGATGGAAGAAGCCAGATACATTCTCCTTTTGATCTTTTTTCTTCGCACTCAGCTTGCTTAGACATACGCAATCGTAGCTCTTCACTCGAGTCGACACTCACCAGCAATCTTTCGACAAGAGAAAAGTTTTTCTCTCCTTTCCTCCTCCTTTGCCTCTTCTCTTCAAACTTTTTGTAGATAAAATTCAAGCAGCTCAGAATAAGGCAAGTGTAGCCTATTACATTTCAGCATTTGCAGAGTGTTTATAGATAGTTTTATAAAGACAAATACCTATATCAAATCCATTATTGTGATGATATGATAATATACATTTCTATCTATTGATGAGAAGAATTCCATTTTTCGTGATTGGTCTTGTTAGGCTAGTCAGGCTTTATTCTACGATAGCTGATAGCTTCTTTTCCCAGAATAATCATTACACAGTCTAGATAAAAGATAATGCATACAGCAGTAAGAAGGAAGAAATATAAAGCAAATATATCTCTGATTTACTTACAAGATGTCACTACGATAAATCCTTGCCTAAAAGTGAAAACTCACATTCTATGTGGAAATGACTTTTGCGAAAATGAGGTAGATTGAGTCCGAATTAGAGCCATGGAATGAAGTATAAGGTATGAGTACAAGCGTCTTTGCGGTTCCTTGCAAACTAACATATTATATATTTAAAGCATGGGCAGTAGAACAAATTCATCTTGTTAGTCTACATCTAATGAGTCGCTCATCATTTAAAGCAATGACCTTTAATAAAGTATCAATTAAATCTAAAAGTTAAAGTCTCTAAAATAGATTGTAATAATTACATATGCACACACACACTTTTACGGTGAATCAACAAATACCGTTCTGTTCATGTAGGCTTGCATTTTACTCTTGTTTTGGTTGCACAAATTGCAGTTCCTCAAAAACCGCACAAATTGCTTGCTATTATGAAATGCCCTAATTTCCCGTTCTAAATTTAGTATGTCAAACATTGAACAAAACCCCGCATTCATATAAGTCAGTTACAGAAGCAGCTCAAGTACATAATGATACATGCAAGTAAGTAATGTGCAAGCTAGTGCAATTCGGTGGTAGACATCGTAGATGCATATTATGCAACAACATCTCTTCGCCAACGAACATGTGCACTAAATATCGTATTTATTATATTATATGGTAAAATAACAATAAATTTGACATATTAGGATGTAAAACAAGTCCATTTTCTTGTTGGACACAGGTTTTATCGTAGAATGCGATATGCTTAGAAAAGTAGAGAGTATAAATGGTACCAATTCTACGTATAGTATGTATAAAATGGTGTGCAAAGAGAGGCGAACAAGTGCTTCTCCCCTCGTCTAGCTCGATCACAAAGTAATTTACAGAGAAAAGATTTTCACGTAGCAGCTAGATTTTCCCACTCATTTTCCCACTCCCTCATACTGCAAAGTGTCAAAGATTCTAAAAGAGAAAGAATAATGGAGCTGTGAGCGCATATGCTGCATTTATAGAGATTATCCATTTTCAACTCCAGCTAAAAATATATCTACCATGATATGCTGGAATCGATACTGCAGATTCTCAGACTTTCACTATTTGGATCTTCAATCTCATCCAAAGAAAGCCAAAAACATTCAAATTTAGATTTTATAAGTTCATGAGGTGCATTCGTTTTATATCTTTGACGAGATCCTGTCATTTGCACGCCAAAGAAACGAATGTTAATGAATATGATAATCAGTCGCAGTGAGTTTGATGAATGAAATGATGGTTTTAAACAAGCATCAGCAGTGTTTGAGTTTGATCAGCAAGCAAAGAGATGATCAAGATCAATTTTACACACATCATAGAGTTGCGACTATTTCAATAATGTAGAACTGAATTCTGAATTTGCATACATCTACAATTAATATCTAATTTGTATGCAAAATCGTTTTTCTCCGACATTTTCAAAAAGTATCAGTTTACCATTGCACTCTACTGTACTGCTATTAATTTTTATGAAACAACCTTATTTTTACCAGACATTCATAAATTACATTACAAATCAATAATAGAGCCAAAGTACATCTAAGGCGTGATCGTTATTATTACTCTACCAGAACATTACGAGAAACGCTAATTTCACCAAAATGTAACTCTACCTGTCTCACATTCACCACAGTTTACAATGCATTGAGGTTACTAGTTTTACATCATGCTTCATATCATAAATTATATATACTAAATGAATAAAAAATATCATCGTACGTGAAGGTTAGAAGAGTTACGCTATAAAGCAGTTGGCAATAGGCCAAAGAAAATGAGCCAATGATGGGAATATTATTGAGAGGTTAGCGTACATCATTTCAAATTCTCACGAAATCAAGTCACAGAATAAAACTATTGTTCCAGTCGTTTTTAGAAATGACTACAGCTTAACCCTAACGTGTTAATAAAAATCAATGACTTTTGGATGGATGACTTAACGTGTCAGCTAACATTGAGCACTTCACTCCCATTTTATGATACGCATAGATTGCTAGTTTGCATACATGCATGTATTGATTGTGGAGAGAAGAAATAAAGATATCCAATATGCGTATCGGCAAATATTGTCAGGTCTTTTATTCTTATTCAGATCAGTGATTGCCGAATCGAACCACTTAACAATACCTTACAAATATCTATATAAGTACACTTACAAATTTTCCAACATTTTTTTTTTGTTTGATTTTGTTCCGACTGTTATCATAGTAAAGGTGGTAAGGTATACTTTGCTGAATCCTTCCTAACCAGACCGTAACGAATGAACGATTAAATAGTGTAAGGGTTCAGAAACAAGGTAGTAATGTAGCTTTGCCCTGCAAGATTCACCTTTTCTCTTCTAGAAACTCTTATAAAAAAGCGAAAGGAGAGTCTCCTAATCGAATATTCATTTATGTACTTTTTTGTTTTGCTTTCTTCTAGAGCGACAGCAAATATCAGTTAAAGTCTTCATTTTGAATACAACAATGCACATATTTTACTAACATAATATTATGCAAATATATTCGATTATCTATTGATTTTGCTTTGATGACTCCTGTACTCTCAGATACACAACGCGTGTGGGATGGTCTTGAAGCCATAAAACCGTGTGAATGGTTACACCTTTCACATAAACATTTGCATAAACGTTATCGACTATTATCGGGATCATGAAAGATAATTTATGCATGAGATCAATTAAACCTTTTGGGAATCAGAATCGATAATCAGAATCTTACAAAGATGTGCATGTTTAATAAGACCAGCAAGCAAGTTCAGTTTTTCTGCATGTATAAGAGCATTTAACTTCACAGGTATACGCTCGATACGATTTGCTAACATTTTGTTAGCATACAAATTGATCTCATGAAATGCTAGATAGGTAACTTAATATTGCATGAGGGCAAAAAGATCAAGAACATCGTGTTCATAGAATTCGTATCGCATTAATTAAAATGCAATGTGCTCATCTCACACGGTTCTCATTTCCAAACTTAAACAAAAAGTGGGAATATGTAATTGTATAGAATATGCATATTTGGTGATATGAGAAAATGACACTCACATTTCGACTTTAAAAACTTTTATGTTTGCTATTCATTCAGTTGTTGGTGTGAGGCATCCTAATTTTCATGTTTATTTAAAGAAAAGAAGCTATAATGTTTTTCTCTCTAAAAACTGATTTGTATCTGTCAGAAATGCGACGTTTACTGGTGTTCGTATGAGTTGGGTTAACCTTAATCTTGATCACCCACTCTGAGGAACAAACAAGAAGTTCAAATTTTCTTTTGTATTCCGCAACAACATCTCCACTAAATTTCTTGGGAGCTTTTTGTGCGTTATGATGCACGGTAGTACACGTTAGCTTAAAACTCTTTTTAAAGTTCATTCTCTCGTGGATGAGTTGTGGTCGCCTGGTCGGCTTATTCACTCTCGGTCAAGATTTAAAAAAGTCAAATATGATTGAAAGGTTATTTGTAATCATCACAATGCTGACAGACCGGACTACGGTACCTTATCATATTCCTTTTGGCTCGCCGTGGACAAACCGTACTATTTACCCGATGGGCAACTTTAAACTTCTTTAAAAAATATATATTCTGGAGCGTCTGCTGCGTTGTCACAGGCCATATCTTTGGTTCTAAAGTTTCATATGGTTTTTAAGCACACAACATCAATTCCAAAAACAAAAACGCTTATTCAAAGATTGTAAGCATAAAACTGTATGGAGAATATACTTTGCTAAAAATACAAAATGCATACAGATGCAACTTACTACTGAGGTACCACTTGCAAAAGACGCGTTATTTTACCAGTTACAGCTATTTTAAAGTAATTCCAACCTGAGTGTGAAGGAAATTCATGACTGAACTAAAATCAAGCACTGCTTGAACAAAAAATGAAAACGAAGATGCTTTAATTTTTTCAGAGCATTACACTTTTGAAAAGAAAAAGGTGAATCCAATCGTGAAATTTGAGTACACAAGAAGACTCAAAATTGAATATGCCTGAACGTCCCTACAGACATGATCATGACTATGAAATAGGAGTTTCTCGTTTTCATTTACATATTATCCATTCCGTAAGACAGAAACTTGTTTAAATGTTTTCATTCTTACTTTAAAACGATTCCGAAAAAGAGATTTTAGATTTGAAAGGTTGAAATAACATTTTGGTTGAGAAGATTCTCTACCAGATGAAAAACTATATCTACAAAGTTCGGTTGCTATTACGTTATATAAGGTATTTGATGCTCTCGAGAGCTTCTGTTCTGATACATCCGACATTTATCATATCATATCAGTACATTTTTTATATACAGAAAGTAACTGGATGAATGTTTACTCATATAGACATACAGAGTGAGAGAGGGAAAAATTGAGGTTGTGAGAGCTACAACTTGACTCTTTCGGTCGGTTTAACTTTTGCTTTTGCTTCGTCTAGGGCCTTTCGTTTCGCTTGACTGGGAGTCGAGAGATGTTCTTGTGTGTTGACTACTGTCTGAATCTGAATTCAGTGTACGTATGCAGAGTGCAGCGTAACCATCTCATATTGGATGTGTAATAATAAGTAAGTAATATCTTCCGTTTTTTCTTTGAATGTCGAAAATGATATGATATGATATTTTGATATGAACGAAGCAGGGGATGTTTTTAATAAAGCACAATACGGAAAGTCAGAGAGAGAGAGAGAGGTAAACGGTTGGATTAACTTGATTTTCTGGTAAATTGGCTCTTGCCATAAAAACCACAAGAGCAATTTGAGACGAAGGGACGAAAATTTCCATTGTTTTTTATGAGCCATTTGCCTCTTCACAATATTGATTTTTTATCTTCCTTCACTTTCCCAAATATTATACGTGAAGTATTATATAAAATAAAAATAACATGTACATCTGAAAAAAAAATCAGTGCAGCTTCGCTTCATCTTTCGATGATTTAGATAAAAGTTGGGGTATACACATATCCATGGATATTTTCTCTAGTCAAGTACAAAGCTCACAGCTTGAAGGTATGCATATATATCCCAATGGTTTCCCTTCTTTTTAATATCATGTCAATTTCTCTACCGGACAAGAGAAAAATTACAGCTTGTGGATGCTGTCTGTAACGCTTTTAGATAAAATGTATCGCATATTGAATTCTTTCTTCTTTTCCCTTCTTTTTCAGATTTTTCTCTTGGAAGAAAGCAGACTGGGTGCATGAGATG
The DNA here is from genome assembly GCA_034700605.1 of Willowsia nigromaculata. Classification (NCBI taxonomy): domain Eukaryota; kingdom Metazoa; phylum Arthropoda; class Collembola; order Entomobryomorpha; family Entomobryidae; genus Willowsia; species Willowsia nigromaculata. The sequence continues at coordinate 10,676 of JAQIXX010006309.1, forward strand.
TGACTATTTTCAGATGACTGGTCAAGTGCCCACTACAGGCACATCACATCTATAGCCAGCTCTCTTGACTACTCAGCTGGAACATGAAAAGCTTAGGAACATTCGGTGACAGAAAAGGACAAGAGAAAGAGGGAGAGAGCACTATAATGCTTTTGCTTATGATAGAACTTCATGGATCAGAAGATTTCTTGCCAGAGAGAATTCCGATGGGCTTCCACAAGCACAATGTGCACTTGTCGAGACATATACGTGGAAAGAAGCCAATAAGGGGAAATTTCAAAGAAGCAAACTGTTTTAGAGTTCTTTTATTAATATTAATAATACTAACAAAGTTTGCCAGTTGTCGAGTTTTCCCTGGCCCTTTTGTGAAAGTACCCATATATGTAGGGTTATCAGAAAACAGATGACGCAAAAGCGCTTTATGTAAAGATGAGTGCGTGGGGTGGAAGAGTTGAAGTACTTTAAGTTAACCAATATGAAATGGGGTGTGTTTGCATGAGAGCATCTGTCTCTGCGTCCTTACACGGGCAATTGTGCAAAGTTAGTGTATGTACAGATAGCAAGCATAGAGCAGCATTATAGAATACACTTGTTCTTAATATAGAACAGATACGATGGCACACTATTGGAGTTTAGCTCGAAGAAGGGAGGGATGTGCACACAACAAAATAGATATGATAGTGAGGAGCATCAGCGCATCCTTTTCTATCGTAGGCGGAGGGGATGAGCTTGCTGTCTTAAGTTGCTCGCCTATGGCTTCTCTGGTTTGCTTGCTCGTTCGATCAAACTCTCCTCTATGAAAGCAGCTTTTTGGAGAAGTTTCATAACCACGTTTTTTTAGTGGGTTGCTTTTATAATCATTAAAATCACCACCGCACTAGATCGCACGAGTTTGTACATGTGCACCAACGTCAGTCTAGCAATTACAAAAAGACTGTATGGTCGTATGAGCACATAATTTCTGTCGCTAATCACAAATTTTCCCCGAGTTTCTTAAAATATACATAAAACATTCTTCAAGCGTGATAGATAAATTGGTTCATTATATTCATAATAGCAGGGCATTGGAATAGACTGTGGTCAGCTTAGACTCTTGGTAAGATACACATATATGACAGGTAGGAAATTCATGCGGAGAGAGGGAATGGGAGCACATACCGTAGTGTCACTGGGCACCCAAGTAAATGACAAACGGATGTCGTTTGCTCTGACTTCCCTGTGCAAAAGTCATTATAAAAAGATTGATTACGACCCGATTTTATCTTCACAAAATTGGAGAGTCACTCACAAAGAGGCAGTGCACCTTTGAGTAGAGCAGTCGTTTTGTGAGAAAAACAGTTTTAGGTTTAATTCCATGTCCTCTGACGATGTGAATCATATTATTATTACACAAATATATGGCAGTACTTCATTATGCATTCTACTTAAAGGGAATGTCAAACGATTCTTTATAGCTTCTCTTCAGAATGAATGAGTAGTCATTTTGTGGTTCCGTGTATCCAGACTGCTATCCTGTTTGCAGTGTGAGGAAGCTTGGGAAGCAATAATCCTGCGAAATAAATAAGTGTAGGTTATATTGTAAACGCAAGACGTAAAAGATATATGGGAAATATGCATGTTATATTTTCTAGAAACAACCTCAGTACAACATATTATTATTATGACCAGAGAACGAGGAAAAATGCAAGAAAAATGAGAAAATATGTATGCAAATATGCACGAAAAATCGGCAAAATA
>JAQIXX010006310.1:0-12412 GCA_034700605.1 Willowsia nigromaculata
CTCTATATTATGTGTAAAAACTAGAATGCTCGAATCTCGTTACTCGAAAATATCGGAAAAACAAAAATTATTCCTTCCCTGTGGGACAGACTGTATTTTTATTTATATTTGGATGACGAAACTCTTTACCCTTGCTTTGAAAATTAATTTTATTATCTATCCTCACAATGTAAAATACTTTTTTATTGAACCGGACTTGATTGGGGCTCTATGTGTATATTATTTTTAATAACATTTTTTAAACAATTTCCGATAATAATATGTTTGCAAAGATAGTTTCTAACTGGAATGACATTCTTTTTCATTCGCGATCATCAACCTGTCCATGAAGGCTTGGACATCTGCTTTTGGCATTGGCGACATTAGTGGAGTTCCTTATTTCCATATACTTGATCACAGATCTTCACCAAATCATTAATTAAACAAAATTTCGATCATGGATTGGAGTTCTTTTTGGTTCCTGATTGGCGTCTTATGGCATATTTGAGTTTGCATAGTCTTTTTATCATTTATTGCTTCTTTTGGATTTTAATTTCGTTTTCTCATGTAGAGGAACTCGACAGCTAAGCCCTAAAACTTTCAGTGTCTTCCATTCTAGAAATCTCAAACCCGCCCGTTTTTATTCATCTCCTTCCGTTAGCTTTTCTCTAAAGTTTTTTTTTGCTTTTTGGAAAAGTCAGCTTAGTGTAGACGTTTTGCTTAGAATGTTTTTGGCTGCTTAAAGGTCTTACTAGAAAATATGAAGTCTAATCGTTACAAAGACTACATTGGTCTTGAAATGTTGCAAAATACTTCCGGGTACTTTTTTTAAAAATTTCCTGTTGAATCTCTAAAGAATCTCGGATGACATGAATTACTGCTTAGAGGCATTGGATATTTTTCTGAAACTTTCCCGCCTGATTCCGCTTTGGATGTACGCACTGGTTGTCTGAATTTTTTTAGCATTTGGCCTTCTAACGTTTAGTTCGTGCTGAATAGCCATCATTGTAATCTTTGAACTGTCTCACATGCGATTGCTTCCGAGAGTGCCTGGAGAGCTGCACGAATGACTCCATGAATGTCATTCCACCAAAGGTGCTGATTCATTGAAGATATCTCGGATGCAACACGATTCTTTACCCTGGAATCAGCCCATACCAATTTGGGATCTTTCAGAGTCTTGATTTGGAGCCCACAAAACCCATAAATTTACTCAAAGAGATGAAACCATTCAAACAATCAATTTGTCAAAAGTATATTCAAATGATGGGAGGTTACCAAAAGTAACAAAAATTTTCATAACAAGCGTCACAGATAGTCCTCCTCTCCCAACCTCGAAGTCGTCGGGAGCTTTAACGAAAAACCCACCGAGCTCGCTATAAAATACCTACTTGAATCACCGAAGGTTTTGTATAGGCGACAGGAAATGCATTCGATTATGTTCATTTATGTAGTGGCAATGGTATCTTCCAGGAGTAGTTGAACGCGTACAAGTGCCGGAAGTCAGGGATATTTTGAATTGAATCAGTTGATAGAGATTTCTCCACAGAGGCATTCTAATCATTTCCAGAAGAGAACAACTTGTCTGCGAGCTCTACCTTTGAAAGTCCCTTTGTAATGCGCACTACATTTTTGAATCATTTGGTGTCCCTTCATTGAGTGAGTGGTCGATAAACGTCCTCGTCATCTACGGAGTTACTTGTTCGGAAGTGGACCATTTACGAAGTGGGTTGGAGACAAAGGTAGACAGTTACACGTACGTCTAAGAAGCAATAAGATTATCCACACACAAATCAGCACGTACCAATTCGATCTCTCTTAAAAGACATTTGATGGGGAGTAAGCCCTTAGATCCACGCGATTTACTCGCACTACTTACAGGAAAGAAAGCATTCAAAATTCAGCTAGTCAAAACTCATGTTTTACATAGAAAAATCGCATTTCCGCAGCATCCTCCGCAACTCACGCATGACGATTTGAAGATAAAAAATTTACACATACATTTCATTACATTTCAAGAAGGGAACTGTAATCAACTAGTCATTGTTTTTTCTATGAATCAGCTTTTATTTGTAGATTAAGTTTAATTGGAGGATTAATTTAATTTACGAATTGACGCGCTGGCTAAGTTAGATTGAACTTTACATGCAAGAAACCAAGCTATTTTTTGAGAAACCGCACATTTCTTCTTTCCTGTTGTTTCAAAATACGATTAAATTGTCCCTCCAACTTCAGTTCTAGCAACAGCCTTTAATTATCATCATAGCATTCTCAAAATTTCAAAAAACATATCCCAATTAAAGCCGAAATCTGTCCGTCACTTGTAACAAGTACCTTCACAACAACCATGAATTTCATCATAAAATTTCCGAAATGTTAAAAACATAAGCCAGATCTAGGCAAAAGTTAGTCTTATGACGTAACAAATACCTGTATGTGGTTTGTTTAAGCGCAAAGCAGGCGTGTATATTTTCTTAATTTGTTTTCTATATACCTTCATTAACGCTACAAATAAATCAGACTTACATATTTATTCCAAATTTTCAAGTTTCCTATATTTTACATTCTACAGCAATAATAATAGGGATATACCCATAACAAAAACAGGAATTACTATTCTAAAGCTTAAATACAAAGAAAATTTGGAAAGTTTCATATTCCATGGGTACTTAGCATGCTGAAAAATCAGGAATGCAAAAATATACAATATATATAAATAAAAGTATTCATTTTAATGCTAATGTGTGCCTATGTTATGGAGGATATACGTTCAAAGAAAGATGTTACAAACTCCGTAGACAAGACATGCATACATCTAAAGTGCATATTACCTAATATGATGCGGCAAATAAATTCACATTTGAGCTCAAAAATATTTTTTTGTTATTAAGCTCGTTGGTGGTAGGGCTTGCGTGCATTTCCCCATGTAAAACCTGCCGTAAAATGGGAGCATTAGATTAGATTCCTAGCTTTTGATGCGTCAAGCATCACTACAAACTTAACGATTAGCGTCATATAAACTTATACATGGCATTTGTTTCACAATGGTTTAGGTGTTCTAAGGTTCAACTGCACTTTTTAGAGACTATTGCTTCTAGAAACGGAAAAACTGGCCTTGGCCATTCAATTTGTAAATATTTTGTAAAGAAAATAATCCCAGTTTGCACTAAATGACTACCGTGGCTCTGTAAGAAGAAAGTTAATATTTATACTTCGTAACAATATCTACGCCAAAAGTACTTTAATTTTGTAAAAAGGCTGATCACGAATTATTGTGTTTCTATTACTGTGTCAAATGTTGTAGGTTTTTCAGCTTTGTATATTTCTGGTGAATTTTTTGTCTGACTTCCCAAAAGAGAATTTAAAGTTTTCAACACAACCAATTCAGAAGTTATCAAACCAAAATGCCAGACAAACGGTACAAGTGTAATATTTGCGACAAAATGTTTTCCAACAATAAAGCATTAAACGAGCACACACGGGTGCATACGGGAGAGAGACCCTACAAGTGTCAAATGTGTCAGAGGAACTTCAAACAACGAAGTGCATTAACTAATCACAAAAAAACTCACACGGGGGACAAACCATACGTTTGCAACCTATGATATAAAGCATTTAGCCACTCCGGATCCCTTAAAACCCATCAATTGATTCACACAGGGGAAAAGAAATTTAAGTGCAACGTCAGCGAGAAAAGATTTTCGCTGAAGGGCTCTTTGATATTGCACCGAAGGGTGCATACTAGTGATAAACCGTACTCATGCGAGACATGCCATTTACCATTTAAACTAATGAGCAACTTGAAACGTCACCAGGAAACACATTCTAAAGACATGCCATATCAATGTGATATCTGCAGGAAACAATTTAAGACAAAACAAAGCCTAAATTCGCACAAACCAATGCATTCAGATCGATTCAAATGTAAAGATTGTGGTCTGCGCTGCCAGAGCAAGGCAGATTTAAGTCGGCATCAGAGAACCCACACTGGCGAACGACTTTTCCAATGCAATCTATGTGATAGGAAATTTATTAAAACATCGCAACGGGACATGCACATCCGCGGGCACTTGGGTGAAAAATCTGAGAAATGTTTGATTTGCAAAAAACGCTTTTCTCATAGAAGTGGCCTACAAAATCATATGCGAAAACATTTACGTAGGCTACAGTTACTTAAGTACAAACTAATTTATGCTGGACATTTTTTGTATTATTCAAAGAATAATAACTATTATTCTTTGATAAATTAGGACACTCTGAGTGCTTATTTTGCTACAAACTGATGCCAGAAGACGTTTTGGAAAGTCATATGAGGGGTCATACCGGAGAAATTTAGGTTTCTATGCTGCTGGAAATTTAATGGTCACACGAACACAACCCAATCACGACACATTTACAAATCGAAGAGTTTCCATTAGAAAAGTTTTGTTGCACCATTTTATGAAAGCGAAGATATTCTAATGGATTTTCAAATAACAGTCTTTTTGTTCCGTCTGACAAAGTTAACTACAAGTCCAGCTTTTGTGAAAAGAATACAGTTTCTATTGCACCGATATATGTAAATATTATCTCTCTACTTGATTTTAGTTTCCACTAATAAAATTTTTGTTATAAATGAATTTAATCTTAAATAAATAAATTCCACCATGGCAACGTTTTTACTTTCCTGCTCACATTTCATGACCTCTAACTTACATTCTGCGTTGTGCATGTCATTGCTCAGAATATTTACACAGCGTGACCTTTGTAACCTCCTTCCTCTTTCTTCTTTCTATCCAAGTAACTCAGGTAAGTGTGCTGCGCATGAGCCCCATGCAAAATATAAATTAGTATTTTAATTCATGATAAAATGTACTAGTAAATCACTTCATAATTAAGGAGATTATCACAAAGCCTTGGACTCACTTATAAACTCAGCCGCAGGATCCAACATGTTTCAAATGCTCAGAGTTGTGAAAATCGAATAAAATGAGCGACGCCGTCATCTTAAACTGCATTCAGTCCCCTTACTAGTGGAGCGAAAGGGTTAGCATATTTTACGGTAAAAAAATAATCATGAGTTCCTTTGGCAACTTCTGCGTTCCAACTCCAACTACTGCAATGTTCGGCAATCATATTATGTGCCTATGGAATTTCTATAGACACAAGTTGTGCCAAATCTTGGCAATTTACAAATGAATTTAAGCCATTTAGATACTATACAGATAGAACTGAAAGCGAGCGAGTATTCCATAAGGTTGCAATAATAACAGAACACAACTTCGCATATGAAATGAAGAAGAACTTCCAGAAGTTGAGGAGACAAAAACGTTTTGTGGGAACTGAAAAATTCTGAAATAATACAATGTGAATTTCTTTGGGCTGATCAACCCCGTAGTTTGATGGAAAATGAAAGCTGTGATTTCATCAGGTTTGTGGGAATTAGAGTCAGGCGTTATAGAAGATAGTCAAACCCTCATTTCGTCTGAAAGTGAAAGCTTTATTGAAGCACCGAATATGAGTAAGATTATAATGTTAATATTTTTATAGTTCTATGTTGGCACGATTCCTTTGAGGACATGCTTAGCAATTCCAGAAACTTGACAGTTGATTTTGTATTTTATACGGTTCATCCTACAATTGCATCTATTGCATGTGAAGATAGTTATGATTTCTCGGAAAAATTGTTCGAATACGGATGAATTTAAGCGTAGAAATGAAGCTTAAACATATTCAATTTACTTGTTTCAATTAATATTTTATGGACAACAGTAAGCTCCGTTTAATTAATTACGTGTAAAGTATTTTATTTCTTTCTCTTTAAATCATATGCATTTAAAAATATTTTATCTTAACAAACTGTGCAAGTCTATGTAAACAGCATTGAAATGATATTTAAAACTAGAGAAACATTACAAACCCATCTGCCAGTTCTCTTATTTGTTTCAAATTAATTCTCGGGTTGCCAAAATGCAATTGACAGTGTAAGAAGTTACCGAAAAATGTAGTCTGTGCGTGTTTCCCTCTTAATTGTGCCTAATGGGCTGCAATTAAATCTTACATGTTGCATGGACTTTAAATGTTTTCGAAGAAGTTTAGCTTTCCATCTATTCACTTCTACCACATTTACGAAGTCCATTTCTGCCTTTGCAATCAAACTTGCAGAACTTCTTTGTATCAGAAGGAGAAACATAATTGATAAAATGATTGTGCAATTTCCTGAAAGTATAAGAAAAAAACATAAACCTGCAATGGAACCTTACTATTACCAGCCACACTTACTGTAAAAAATATAACTTCAAGTAAAAACAGTACACCGAACGCTACAGACAATGTGCCGATCTGAAAAATGTGTAGTGAAGCAATATACTTGTATTTGGTATAGAAAGTTTCAGTTTCAGCGAGCATTATGATAGAATACTCTTAATCGATTTTGCTCATTTAAGCTTAGTAATATCAATATTCAATATATAAGTTACGTCTCATTCATGTGACCAAACTTGTTTGAGTATATTATGGCTCACGAAACAAATTTTAAATTTTGAAAGTTTGCCATAAGTTTTTAATCGTGAAACTCAAATTGAACAAAACTCGAGTCTACTAGAATTAATTATTATTGTTTCAGAAATTGGGAAAAAGTGAAGATAAAAATATTACATAAATTACGGAGGATTAGCATTTTCTTGGTATGAAAATTACGATGAAGAAAACTAAATCCATCATTGTCCCTATTAACCAGTTTCATTTTGCACAAGATGTTTATAGTAGAAGCCACAAATTTTGTAAAAAAGAATTAAGTTAATTTACAAAACTACAGTTGGTAACACGGGATGTCTAAAAGATTAAAGATTGAGTGCTTCCAAATTTATATTTCTTACTCAGCTATGTAATAACTGTTTTACATGTTCGAAAATTATTAAGAATTTGTAGTAAGTTCTCATGTTTGATCCAAAAATGGAAATGATGGTATAAAAATGAAAAAAATTCATGTTTTTTTGGCATTGCTGTGGTTTTCTTACTTTAAAGCTACTGCATGCTACACACATCACATGAGCAATACGAAAATGGTTCTACTCAAAAAATTATTTCATCTAGAAAAAACAAATTCGTTTTCAACTGCTTTCCTCCATGCTTATTACAATTTAGAACGAATCGGTGTGTATTTCTTCACCTTTGCGACTACACGTGTTTATAAAACGAATGCAGCATTATCTTTTTTTGTGTTGAAAAACCAACATAACAGTTATTTTTTAATCGTCTCATATAACAGTTTATTTTTGTGACAAATAAGTAGTTATATGATGCCTCTGAAAATATTTACGGACAACAACGGTGTGTTTGGAAAGCTATTAAGGTATGTCCACCGTTTATATTAAATATGATTATATTGGCTTATTATAGGCAATTACATGAGTGTTCCCACCTTCGACGAAACTCAGTTTCCAAAATATATAGCTCTGAAGTTAACAATTGGGAACATAAGGTTTAGTATAAAAAAAGGACCACCCTCTTCAGAGGGAATCTCCGGAATCCCAAATGCCAACTTAATGACGGGAAAAACTTTCCGGGAATGCAAAGAAATAAAGTCCAAAACGAAAGCAAATAAATGGAACGACGAAAAAGTACCATCGTTATTTCTATAAATAACTTGCTTTGATTTTACAAGAAACTTCTTAGTCCTAAGACTGATTTCCAAAACATACTCTGATGATCTAGCGATGACCAACAGAACAACAATAGGATTACTTTGCTACTTTCTATTCGCTACATGCACTACTTCCACAACCGGAGCAATGTCAAAAAATCTTAACAATATTTCTAAAAATAGACGAATTGTTTGCACTGATCATGATAATTAACAAAATTTTTAGTAAAATGTTCATGTTAAGGCGTCTTGAGAGGAATTTTCGAAACTTAAATATCGTCATGCAAATAAGGTATAATTCCGCTCTGGGTACTCTTCCTGACAGTGTGGGTCTTCGCCATTTGAGCATGCAAAACATGCAAAGCGAATTGCCATACCATCCTTTGCATTTGAGAAATTCAATTCTGAGTTCACCTTAAAAACGATTTAGGTCGATACCGTTCAGAAAATTAAAATTAATCCAAAAAACAAGCCAATAAGGCAAGCTTCGTTTTTTGAATGTTTTGTTAAAAAAATCTGAAAGTTCTTCAGTTGGCTTTCATTAATTTGTAAAAGGGTATCATTGTCTTAAGAACAATTAAGTTTTATTGAAAATAAAAGCATATATCTTTTAACGTCCCTAAGAAACTTTAGTTTCTTGATAAACTTATTGCGTTTCTGCACTGTTCCAGGAGTACCTGCTATTTCATCTGCTTAAATTTACAAGCACAATCATATTTCGATATTCAAATGCAACTAAAATTCTTCTTGTAAATTATTGGAATTCACAGGAATATTACAGGGAAGAATACTAGTATTGAAATAAGTGGACGTTATTTGACTAGTTATATCTTTTCAAACATCTTACATCAAAAGTGTTATCAGAGACCCAGTTCAAAATCCTTCAAAATTCTTGAAAATGTTTTCTTCAATGACATATATTTAATATCCGCGTTTTTAAGAATTTTGACTTATCTTCTATAAGAAGAAAAGCTCATGACTCGCGACGCATGATAAATTTCTTATTTGGTTTTCAAATTTCATTCTGTGGCAAGAATATATCTCATCTGTATTTTGAGCGTGACATGCCACTGGCACCACAACCATTGAATATTGCAAACCTGCACGAGTTATGATATGTAATCCGAGAATTATAATTGATATCAAATGACCAAATATAAGCACATCAATTTATGTAGCATAAGATATTTCCTTCCATTGATAATTTTGAAGGTGGCTTACAATATTACATACTCAACTGTCAAGTTACATTACATACGTATTGTCGAGCTCAAAAGAAAAATATTTGCTCGAAAGCACTTACTCATAAATTCTAATGTTAAAATCTTTTTATTCACTAGTAATTGAAGTAGTATGATGTTATTTAATTTAACTAAATCTTCGTACAAGTATCTACAATTTGCATTCCAAGTGCTTCAAATTTGTATGTTTGATCTCAGCTAGTTATTATAATATATACATGGGAACAATTTGATTTAGCTTTCTGATCATCATTTTTACCGCAATGCAATAATATTTGACGTTCTCACGAGTTTCAGTTCATTCCGAAAATTATTTTTGATGTATAATTAAGAGATATTTTTACTCATGCTCTATAATTCATGGTTTTGTCCCTATTTTACATGAAAATATCCCGCAATGCGAAATCGAAGAATTATTTAGCATACAATGAGTTTTAGAAGACGATCCATGATTCTGTCAACTATTTGAGTTTTTTTCAAATCACAATTTACCCAATATTTCGTGTCTCCTAAAATTTGATAGCATGTGGTTAACTAAAAAACATTTCCAAATTGAAACTGTCATACCGTAAATATATCATTTATTTTACCCATTCATATACAATGCTCACATCATATAGGTTTCGCTTCAAAAATCGTTGGCACAAGTACATTTTTAAATACATTTTCTTCTAAATTTCGTTCAAATCTACTTCACATATCTGGAAACCTTAACCCAACTTTTGTATGTATTCACAAGTTACATTATCCTTTTCTCCTTACGTATTAAAACATGTAAGGCGATACACCGTTTTCCCCAGCACGCATAAAGAAACTAAAATGATTGGAGTCTACAATGCTATTTAATCAGATTTAATGGCACAACACAAAGCTCTAAATAACACAGTTATATTTGCCAGGCTTACCAGTGTTAATAATTCTAGCTACATTTATTAATTTTAGAATTTGAATTTTAGTATATGATGTAGACATGGGATATGAATAGGTAAAACAAATGCTATATGTACGATATATTTTAAAGTTGGAAATGTGTTTTAGTTAACCACATGCATTCAAATGTCGAGAGACAAAAAAAATATTGCGTAAATTGTGATTAAAAAAACTCAAATTGCAGACAGAATCATGGATCGTCTTCTAAAATTCATTGCATGCCAAATAATTATTCGATTTTCCCTTGCGGGATATTTTCATGTAAAATAGGGACAAAGCCATTAACCATAGATGTACACAAATTACATGCCTATAATGAATATCTCAAGAAGAAAAGTTTTCCCTGTAGTTGAGCAGTACCATAGTTACAACACGATGTAGTATCGTTTGACAGAATTTCACTTCTACCAAATAAAAGTGTGCATTATAGTTTAGTTCTGCAGGAGATTCTTTATAGCATTGTTTATTACAATCTTACATGGAGTAATACTTTTGGATACATAATGTCAAGAAACACAATCAGTGTATTGTGGGTTGTTACTAGTTTATCAATGGGTTACATAAGCACTCAACATATCTTTGTTTCCCAAGAGCCAGAATATTAAGCGTACTTCCAATGAATATACGTACACTTACAGTTAGTAACTAGAAAGCTGGAATCCCTCTTCTAATTTCATATCAAATTTGATGGTTAGTTTATAGTTTTTTTTTGAAAAGCTATTGGTCTAACAATACTTGTTGTAAATATGCAAAACAATAAAGATGTTTAGTAAACCAATGTTTTTAGCTCAGCTTCTTTCATATAAAGTTGACGTGAATTGGAAACAGTAAGAATGTACATGTGCTAGAAGAAAGCCTTTGAATTGAAATTTCGGCATTTGAAATGCGAATTCAACGTTCATTCTTAACCTTTGTTTAACCAAGTACTTTAGTCACAAGTAGTAGTGGTAGTTATTTAAAGAGAAAAGGACTCGACTCTCAATGAATTTTATGTGGCTCACCCAAGGTCTAGTTGAATTACAATAGCAATTAAAGCCTTTAATGCCAACCAACATTAACAAATATGGGACTACTCGTTAAGTGTCCTACATTTAAGGTAAGTTGGATGAATACAAGCTTGCGGAGTTTGATGTGCTTTTGAAACATTGCATCTTATCTTAAGTAGAAAGTATTACATTAACCCAATGTAGAAAGTAGTTCCAATATGAAGTAACTTTATTGAATTAGGTATAATTAGGAACTTATGTAATTGATAACAATTTGAGTTTTTAAACCTAAGGAAGAAGGGATTTATGTCAGTTAGTGGCTTTTTATTTACCACATGACAGCCGACATGAATAATCTCTTTCGTGGCATTGTGTGGCAAGATAAAATTTAGAAAAACATACAAAAAGAACATTTCTAATGTTTGCGTGATGTATTTGTGGCCGTCCATTTGAAAAAACTTTCTCATTGGAACTGAAAAATCTTCACAAAAATTCCACCGGTTAAATCACTAGGGGGGGAATCGTATAACTTTTAATGTTGGCTTAAGTCTGGCTTAAGTCAGAGCTAAGCTAATCCAAATCGTATAACACACAAGATCATCTCCTTGATCGTTTGGGGCGACTTAAGTCAACGATTAGTAACAGTTACACGATTTCAGGATCGCGTAAAATTTTTAAACCTGGTTTAAGCGCGAAAATAGGATTAAGACTTACGACCACTACAGACCAGTCGTAAGTCTGTTTTGTTCATCATTTCTGTAGATAAACTCATCTCAGGAGTTTTAACGATATAACCAAATTCAGGTTGTGTGTGTGGAATGAACTCATCATGCATTCATAATTTTCCACAATAATCACAAAAATGTAATAACTGAATTTTACCTGAGTTGAATTCAGAAAGATAACCTAATCATGAATGTGGTAGTAAGTATTCTCCTTGAAGTTTTGTTTGCTGGCACAAGTCTTGCTTTATTGGCTGAAATCAATTCCGTGCGATATGGTTCTACAGAATTCAGTAGATACTGGCCATTTATAGAGAAATTTCTGGACTGCACTGTTCACTTTTCCAGAAGCAACATCTCTTGGCTAAATTTGTTTGAGAGCGTTTTGCATCTTTGCCATCTACAAAACCACCGTAGTCCATGTGTAAGCATTCAAACTCTCTCTCTAGCTGACGTTGGGACAAATACTCAATTTCGGGCTGACGAGAGTTTATATTGGAATGCAAGCCATTACAGGGACCTTTCGCCAATTTATAACTTTGCATTCTCTCCCATCAGAAAGAGCGACCATTGTATTTTGGAGCTACCGCAGGTTGGTCTTGTCCATTTCGCCTTTTACCAAGCTGGAGGCATCAATGTCGATCGGGAATGATTTTGGGCTGCTGTTGGATTCACGTGCCGGATAATGTCCTCATACCGGTTTCAAACCTCATGAACCAGATGGAAATCAACAACTTTTTTCGATTTTATTACAGCAGCCACCCGGCACATGCACACCACAGGATTTCGAGAGTATTTTTATTGAAAAGTGAGAGATTTGACATTCAGGGTATGTGTTTAAAGTGTTTTCTCCTCGAATCAAATTTTAATGAACAGATTCATTGGAAAACAGTGGAATCTCAAGAAATGACATTGCCACGCATGGCTCTC
>JAQIXX010006311.1:0-12408 GCA_034700605.1 Willowsia nigromaculata
CAACCATAATACCGTTTGAACCAGAATTGTTACTGGTGCAATTACTCGACACTCCTGTCACACCACCACAAGAGTTGCTAATACTGCTAACGATACTCATATTTCCGGGCGAGGATTCCCGTACTTCCCGTAAAGTACCGTGATTGTGAGCACAACCACCGTGGGTGGTCCCACTGCCACCATTAACACAACTATTTCCTCCCATACATCCGCTATTCCCACTGCCACTAGCACCATTTATAAGCATGCTGTGGAGGCAAGATAAACTGGTACAGGTGGTCGAGGATAACGTGGAATTTGTTGTGGATGGTCCGCCATAAACTCCAGAATTCGATGTAGCACCAACACCACTATTACTAATTAGCATCCCGCCTCCTCCTGACATTGATTGAGAACCTCCTCCAGAGGAATGTGAAGGGGGTAGGCCAACAGCACCTGGGATTGAGCGACAAGGACTACTTCCACATTCTGATGGTGTGTCCAAGCCATTCCCTCCTCCGCAGAGACAGTTGGAGCCAGAACAGTTATTGTTCAGTGATATGCTTCCGTTTGTTGAACCAGGGCAGTTGCATGAGCAACTTCCTCCACTGTAGTTGAGACCCGAGGTATTTGAGCTGCTTCCTGAGAGTGGAGTGCAGGGACAAGACAAACTATTGTGACCACAGGAGTATCCTGATGCATTCAAGTGATTGCTACTTCCATCCATCTTAAAGATTTGTGTAAAATATTTACAATTGATGTGAATAAATATTGCGATTCTATTGAATTATGGGTTGACTGAACTTGATTTCATACTTCCGTTTTATGATGTATTGAGTATTATTTTTATATAACAAAATGTGTTTTGCCCTGTTTTATCGATTGCGTTACTGGGCATTAAATGAAGCGTCAAATTGCTTGTGGTTACTTTCCGTGATGAGGATAAACGTATGATGTAATATCTCTTATATTAGCAAATATTTTTGAAATAGTGATCGTGACATTTTGAGAATAACATTGGGGTTTAAAATATCTTTTTGTTTTAAAGTGGCAGAACCACTATGGTGCAGCAAAGAAAATAAAAGAGCATTATGTTGAGGTTATGTTATATACCTTCAAAGTACGTATGTGTATTGTGTTCGCAAGCACAAATCTTCACTCATACAATTCATCAGTCTTTTCACTAAAAACAGTTTTTTGGTTTGTCACAACATCCATTAATATCGTACTTCGCAAAGAGTAAAATAATATGGTTTTCTTAGGTGTTGAAGTAGGATTCCTCATGAAGCGTGTACATAATTTCCATTACGCTGCATTAATTTATGTGTCAACCTACATTAATATTTCATACCTTCAGAAGTCAATTCCAAGCTTTGTGTAACCCCAGGTATGATTTTAAGTGACATGAAATCACGATTTTTTGACAAATATTTTTGGTGAATAGATGCATATTTCATTGTAAGACTTTTCCCGACCAAGTCAAATTTGCTGATGGGGCTTGTGGAAGAATGGATGAACGACTCCGTACATGTCGGGGCATGCTCTCTCAAATCCAATCATGTTTTCAAGATGACTGAATCTTCCTTATTAATGTCGCGTAGTCGTGATTTTTGAGAGCTAGAGCACTCTTTTGTACAGGCTGTTTGGTGAGAACGACATTTATTAATACATTTAAGTTTAAGTTCCCACTCCACTAACTTCACGATTTCATTGATCGATGCACTTTCTTTGTTTTCCAATTAATCAGTTATGAAGCGCATCAGTAAATTTTACTGTCGCCGTGTGAAGCGTTTTCCACAATCGCCACCATTACAAGACATTATTTCAGGCAAAAAGTCGTTACATGGTACCGAGCTGGTAGGCCAATGAACTTTTTAGTGTTTTCCTTGCAGAGATAATGGTCGTTAATACTCTAGCTGTTCGGGATGGTGGTGATTATGTTCTTGATCGGAAAGTGATTGTACAAAACTATTCCAGTAAATGATCTGATTTGTCATGCTTGTGTGTACAAGTACATGTTTTTGGTGCGTAAAGTGGTGACGAGATGAGGATATAGTGATTATGATAATGCGTTGTTCTTGAGCAGATGGTCCAAATTGATTGTTGTAATAAAAAGCTATGATGATTTCAATGAGATCAGTGAATTGTTGAAGCTGGTGGGTGGCTTGAAGAAGAAATATAGAGATGGTTTCAAATAATTATCATTAAGTCGTCTTCTTGCGTTCTCCACCTTAAGTTGTTGCCTGCAAACCACAAAAACAATGCAAAATATTAGTGCATACATACTTTATTGTGCAGTTTTTGTGCACCGTTTTCTTATAAAGCCAATTTTTACCATGCCGTTAACCAAATGATGAGTAAGATGGAAATAAAAATTAATGATCTTTGCTATAAATCTCATGATTATACCGAAGCATCTTTGAATGTTTGCTTATATTATATTATAATTCAAGCGAAACACATATTTACGAATCATTTAGACATATCGATCGATCAATCGATCTGACACAGACATAATCCAGCACATAGTCTGTATTTTCTGTCACACGGTTATTTTGGGTCTCATGTTAAGAATGATGTAGCTCTAAACATTAATAGGCACTAATCACAAAATATGATTTAAAATTTTAGTTTTGGGTGCAACGGGAACCGCGTATTTTTCCTAATACGGCGTGGGTGGAATTTTGAGAAGATTTTAAGATCATAAAGAATAATGCTGGTTTTACTCAAAATATAAAAAAGAGGGAACAAAATTCAGATGTATGGATATAATTTGTTCCTAGTAAAAACTACAGCAAACAGAGTTTTAAAAAATTACATTGGAAATTCGTCATTGTAAAACCTGTAAAACCATATGAAACACTTTTGTACAACTGTACAAATTGTGTATCGTAATGCATCATGTTTATGCTGTAATCCGCAATCTTTTAAAACCTACGATGATCCCATGTATCACAAATCGTAACAAAGCATATAGATCTCCTAATTAAAACCCACGGGCGACAATAAAATCAAAGTAGGGTAGAGGAGGAAACCCTGTCAAGTTAATTTTTAACCTTTGACTTTACTGCCACTAGTACTTAACGGGATTTTAAAGTTATAGTATAGTTAGTACAAGTATAGTATATAGATTTTCTATTGTTTTGTATAAAGAATAATCCTTGTTTCAAGCAAGTATGAACTATATGGCACGACTTTCCACTCATTTTCAGACATTTTGAAAAAATCTGTATAATATGCATTTATACAAAATGCTTCATGCAACCGGCTATAATTATGATGTACGACGTAAGCAGATTGGTTCGTAAAAGGCTTTGTGTAGGCATGTTCTACCATCGCTTGTAATTATCAAGTTTGATTTGTGGGTCAATTCTTTAATAACACTGTAATTAGTGTCCTCTGCAGATGGCTATTAATTGTTACTCTTATTTGCTATTCCGGTTCTGTATTTCATGTAGTCAAAATTAAACTCTGTTCAATTCAACCCCATCAGCAGAACATATTATTGCCTAAAACAAGAATAACTACCCGGTTAATTGTATATGAATAAATGGTTTCTAGATTGATGACTGGAGTGTACACCTTATTGTGATTTTAAACTTTTGTTAAATTTTATACCTATTCAAGATTCGTTAGAGTAACAATTTCGTGCTTCTACTTTACTGTTGTGTATAATTTTTGCCAAGTTTCACTTTCGGAAAATAGCTGTTGTTTGATGAATATGATGTCTCAAAAGCAAAATAAATGATTGAGATGTGACATTCGTTGAAAGGAAATAAACACTATAATGTATACATACTTGTTATACTTCATCTAACCATTGACAATATCAAATGAAGTTGCAATATATGATATATATTATATGTAGTATTATTTTTGCAGAAGACAATAAAATGAAAATGAAGATAAGTTTGTATCTAAATCCATTCGTGTAAGCTTCACTTCCCACACACCAACTACTATATCAACCAATATACCAATCACTTTTATTGCTTTACTTTGCCGTACGAATTTATTGTATGATTTGGATTGTTCAATTTAAGAAATTTGTTTGTCTTTGTACTGATCAGTGAGTTTGGTTTTTTAAATGACCAAAAATTTGATGACGATACGGTATATGATATTTTAATATGATTGAATCAATGATCAACCGAGTTGTATAAAATATGTTTTGGCATAAGCAAAATTAGGAACTCCTCACCACAGTTCACAAACTAAACCCACCAAGAAGATATGCTGATTTTGTTGGCTACTGAATTTCATTAACATTTACACATTCATTGTTCCCTTAAGAATGGTGACGATGATGATAACCAGTAATATCAAGAACACAACTTCACATTCCCTCGAAATGACGGGATTCTGTATGAATTAGCAATTGGCTATCACTGCTATCAAAACTAAAGCTGCTACTGCATGTGAAGTTTCTAGCAGCACTCCCCCCACGAATAAGCATTATTCGCAAGACGTCACACTGCCAAAAGACGATTGATGCAGAAAAATGTAAATCCAAAAATTACAAGTCTACTCAAATCTATACACTATACTTCGTTCACATCGCATTAACAAACAACCAAAACTAAACAACCTATGGCGTTGATGAAATTTAAATTCTGCTTTCGAACAAGCAACAGCAAAATACATGTTGTATGTGTGCATCCCTCATAGTCATAATTTTATTAGACCCTCTACTAATCAATCAATGCAAGCATTGCAGCCCTTTTTCTGCATCTTTCTGCACCTTTTTATTCTACCTTCATTTTACTTTTC
Source organism: Willowsia nigromaculata (assembly GCA_034700605.1). Lineage (NCBI taxonomy): Eukaryota > Metazoa > Arthropoda > Collembola > Entomobryomorpha > Entomobryidae > Willowsia > Willowsia nigromaculata. The sequence goes on from JAQIXX010006311.1 coordinate 4,750, forward strand.
CTTCCCAGTTCCTCAAAATCGTATATGCGGCCTATGCGGCTATCAAGACAAAACTGCTTAACGAGTAAAATGAATGCCAATCTACATGTCATCATTAATGTCAGCATAAAAATTGTTTCCCCATGTACGTACACTGAAGATATTGTCAATTTTGAACATTCAGTAGTGCTGCGATCACGAACAAAAGATGATATTGATATGCTGACCAAGAAGAAGTAGCGATATTGATGATTACATCGTTCCTCGTCGTTCTTTTCGTAACACTTTTTCCAATGTTTCAGAAATCAATCTGATACATGATCTATAGCACAGAACTAATACAATCTAAGCTGCAAATATACAACTGTGGCCGACAAAAAATAATAAAAATGGTGGCACACTAAAGGATAAAAATAGGGCAAATATGGCAGTTATGAATGGAGAAAAAACATGTACCGTAGGAAGATTATTATGCATTTTTACACAATGATGACGTTATACGTGCACGATTGTTTATTCTGGTAGTAAGAAATAGGAAGTAAATTATGAATACAGACTATTTGCTTTGAGAGTCGAAAAAGAGCTTACTTTGATTGGTCGTGTCTTTGATTGCAATCGTGGAGGTCGGTGGGAGCAACAAAACGCTTACATTTAGGGTTGTATGTACCGTATGATGTTGTGAAAACGTATGTTTACAGTCAAATAGGCGTGTGCTCTTCTTTTTCTGACATTTAACTCGAAAGATAACGGGAGGATGATAAGCATATAGAGTTGAGTCAGTGCCATTATTGTTGCATACATCATCATAATGTAATACAAATGATGGTACAGATGTGAAGCTCATAAAAAGAAGAGGGTTTGAAACAACAAAGTATTTTTTGCACTTTTACGGCAATTTTATAACACACGCAAGGAACAAAAATATGGTCTATTATATAGACACGACTACTTTAATGGATGGGGTTTATATCAATTTATTCCATCTATCTATGAAGACAAAGGTTTACTACAAAACCACCTTAGGAAATATTTTACTGGTTTATTTAATGCACAGGCAAATGGCAAATTGCATACATAGCATAATACATCATGATGACATGCTTTCTGAGCTGTGTATATGCTTACATCTATGTGTATTTTGATGAATACACCAAACATAGTAAAAATATTAATATTCATGAAATATATGGGTTGAACGTGGTTAGGCCAGGTAATAAAGGAAGACTCGACACATCTATTGACACGTAAATCAATAGACATAAATGCATTTTAATGTGAGAATATAAGCATTCTTGGCTACGAATTACAATGTACTTAAAAACCAGCTTGTTAGCATATTACTTATTTGTTTTCATGAACAAATCTTGACTTATGTTGATTGTGCTTATTTTATTGTTATGTATATTTTAGAGTCTTGTGTGTGATCAGATTCGCATTCAGTCCATTTTCTTCTTATAAACCAACCAAATAAAAGACAACGATATAATTATGGTGAGGATTTATATTGAGTGCATGAGCAATGAGCACTATAACAAACAAATTATTAGCTAGATAAAAAATTGACTACCAGTGGCCACCTTCTAATACCTTTTATGACAAAACTACATATTTCTCTGTCAGTGAAGTCATTAGGATTCTACTTTTCATTTGTCAACATCATCCATACTTGTACAAATGTCTTTAAAAAAATTAAAAAATCAATAAAATTTTGATTAAATTGGTGATGATACTTGGTTCATTCTGTCAAGGAATGAAAGTTTGACTGAATCAAGGAATATTTGTGAGGTTTGCTTGCAATATAAGTAATTTGCTTCGGGCTTCAACTAAAAAATTAAAAACTAATCATGAAATTCGGTTAAAAAATATAGTTAAGTTTGCATGTGTCTTTGTAGCACCAATATTTCAAAAACACGAGAATAAATGTGCAACAAGAAATCATGAAATCAACAGATTTTCAAGCAAGCGCAAATTTATGGTATTTAATTTTTGTGGCTAGCCAAAATTCTCTGCGTTGCGCAAGATTTAAAAGCATTTTCAACTCAATGAAAGATCTTATTAAAATATTTTTTGTAGATGATTTTTGAAGCTATAAACCTCGTTCCCCCTTTCAAAACTTACGTCTAGAAATATGTATGGTATGATATAGGCAATTGCACTTTGCAATATGCTGCTTTGTCTTTTCTTGCCTAAGCGTTTAGTTTCTGCATCAAAATTCCAACGTTAGTATTAGATTCATCAAAAGTAAATACTGGGTACCCACATTCTACCGAAACAAACCTTTAAAATTTCATGTTAGATGGGTAAGTATCTTTATTGTAATTTGCAACTGTCATGTTATTCCTTAATATCATATTACAATTTACAATATAAAACATTCACTGTTGCATGCTGCACATTATATACCACGTTGTTAGTCCTGACTGAAAGGACACGGTTTCTCATATCTCATTTCACTTTAGCCAGTCCATAATATGCGTAAATTTTGCGTAGTTTAAGACTCCACATGTCTAGAAAAATCAACACACATACACAAGATGGGTGGAAAATATGACTTTGCGAGAAAAATAGAAGATGAATGGGTTGACATTTGTCGATAAAACAGCAAGAGTCATCCTCGCACGTGTGCGTGCAGCAAGCTGGCTTGTCAAAGTCAAGTGCGCTTATAACTACTCCCACTACTAAAAATGGTAGTGTGGACCATAATACTCATTGAAAAAAACTTTTAAAACACTTAAAGAGCCGCTTGATCATCATTCTGTTTGATTAGATTGAAGAGAGAAACCAGGAAAACATTAAACTCACTACTGACATGACAAGAAAGTCACTAAATGATAACAGAGTAGTGTTCCTTCTTAGATACGTGTTTGTGGCTTCTAAAAATTTACCTTTATGTAACTTTGTTCAAGGCAAGTTATTATTTTAAAGCAAGAAGGATTGACTCGGACATGAGTTATGACTTGTCTGTCATGTCAAATCATTCCATGCCATATTTGATACAAGGGCTTAAAATCTGTTTCATGGGGATTTTTTTATGTGCTCGCAATCAAAACATTCAGGAAAATTTTGTTCATTGGCCAAAACCAGGCATGAAGAAAAAATTCAAGTTTATAGCCAACTATTGCTAATTACTAATCTCAGATGAATGCTAAAAACAACAATAATAATGATATTGCAGTGTAAAAAATTAATCCTTATAGAAGACAGCTTACCTTTCTTTCTTTTGCTATGTAATTACGTCAAATAATTGACGAATACGCTTTTTATGCTGAATAAAGGTTTTCATAATCTTTTCTTTTATGTTTCTTGACTTTGACTTTGGTTCTGTGAAATCCCAGCGCTTTTCAAGCTGTAGTTGACCTCGGTTTTGACAATGTCGGAAAGCGAACGTTTTATGACTTGTTATTTTACTTCCATTGTTGATACTGTGGTCACAATATTCGCCATTCTTAGTGTTACTTCTATACATAGTGGCATTCCAATGCTGTTGGACACCTAAAGGGCTTCTCATGGTCACTACGTTTACCATATTTGAGTCGAAGAAAGATAACGTTTTTCTTCGTGGTGGTCATCTCAACAACTTGCAATGATGATGACAATGGCGAGGCGACAGCTACAACATCAGAAGAGCGCGCTGGCGCTTGGTCGCATTTTCTTTCAAGATGGCGATGCGGTGTTTTGATAACAATTGCAACACTTTTTTTTACTAAATAGAAGAATTGTTTATAATGGTGTTGTCTTTGTTTAAAGTTATTTCAGAAACTGCCGAAATGAGATGATAATAATTATTATGAAAAGCGTGTTCGCTATGTATTAGTGGTAATAGACAGCACTTGTTTTTTTTATAAAAAAGATATACTCTTCGATGAAATGATCTCATCATTTTATATCACGACATGGTGCTTGGGGTGTATTTCGTTGCAATAATTTTATGGTTGACGAAACAATCATAAAATATTTGTGCATACTTTGTCACATGTCAATCTCTTGAAAATAGCATCTGACAATAGGTCTATTACGAGCTGCCATTTGTTGCTTTCGATCGTCGTAGTAGACATTGTCATGCAGCACTTTGCATGTTTTATTCAAACATAAAAAACAACAAGTCTATAATGACGATATAGGTGGTAGTATATTAGTCCTCGTTTTCGTTATATGTTTGGCAGACTTCCTAATTCCTGAAAGTTTACAAAAATAGGGGTCTCCACAGTTCAAATTCAATTAATTTTATTGCACCAACTACGAACACATCATCTGAAGATCAACTATGTAATGATATGAAAGCATACTATATGCTTGTTTGTTTGTAGTACAGTGTTTACGAAAAAATGATGAGACATCATGATAACGGAAAATATTGCTTATTTTTATTGAACACTTTAAGTGAGACAAAATGATTTCCCAACATATTTGTGGCTAAATATGATAGCCATTGTGTATGGTAAAATTAACCTAGATGCAGATCATTTTATTTGACCCAGACATGAAACAAGTAGACACTTTATCAGACTCGTCATCAGGTGAAATATGATATTATATGAAATGTTGCTCAATGAAATTAAAATACTGGTATAATATTAATCATGAATGAATTAAAAATACCTATACATAAAAAACTTCAATCGCCTGTGCATTTATAATTAGAGAAAAGTTATCCCTGTCTGCCAAAAGATGGGTGCATGTATACTTATGACCTCTTAGCTTAAATCGCATGTCACATGTAAAACAATTTCAACAACGTAGTATTTTGTTTTGCTTACATCGTCGCGTGCGCAAAATCAATGTATTTTGAAGACGAGTCGATGATTTTTCACAAGATAATTTCAAGCTATCACCGTTAGAACGATCACCACATCAGGTCTATTTGCACATTGCACGCTTGTCGTTTGAGTATGAACTATAAAATGTACATGAACTACCTATAAGTTTATTTGTGTCTAAGAGCATTTAAGAGTATAAAACCTGATGTGCTGAAAGCAATCAAAATACATAATATATGTATACGCGAGTATATAGTGGCTAAAATCTCACCTATGAAAAGTGTTTTCCTTTACGTCACTAATACTCACTACGCATTAAATAATTATGCTATTTCGTTCTCAAGCCAGTCAAGACTCAACTCACCGTTATGAAAAATGAGACTCGGTATTCAGTCGCCCAGAAGATAAACAAACTCGTCACACATACAATGATTAGGTACATACAGATTTCACGAAAGGCACAATGAAAATTGTAGCTAACAATACTGAAGGCTTCGTTATTTTTGTCGATATGAACTTATCATCGTTAAATACAATAGTCAGTCACACACTTTAAATTTCCAAAACTCACAGTCAACTTCAACTTAAAAGAGTAGAAAGAGGAGATGCAAAATATCAAAAGACTTTTTGCATTTGTCGTATCATAAGTTGGGCAAGAAGAAGAAACGTTCGAAATTGCAAAAAGTATTCATGTGGCTATCAAGAAATTTAATTTGTCAGATAAACCCACATTTATGTATGCACTTATGTATGCATAAAAACATTTAAAAATAAGTAAAACGCATTACAATTTTGAAATCTTGCCGGAGTACTTTTGCATTTCAACAAATTTTCTTCAAATGCAAAGACCACAGTATAGAGTCCAGAGCAAATCTGCTGTATCGCCATCCAGAAATGGGTTGAGAATAACTTATGTTCAGTAGGTAGTGATGATATGCAAATATGCATTACACAGTTCAATGACAATTATAATGCTGATAGCAAGCAATTGAGACATTAAGAAAAATAACGATAGATTTTCCATGAAAAATACGCAAGCAAACGTTTTTCGTTTGCACCAGTGTGCAAAAAACTGGCAAATCATGACACTATGATTTCATATTTCATCCCTGCATAAGCATGGGTGAATCGAAATTCAAACTGCACTTATTAAAAAAGAAAGCTGTTGTAGGGAAGTGATACTAGTCATAACCGGTAATATCTCTAAGATGATTATCATTGCAATCACAAAAATAGGTATTAACGAATCGTAATAGGAAGCATGCAGAAAATGTCCGATTTAATGCTAGAATGCATACTAATGATTACAAAGTAGTTAAGCATCACGTCGCGACGTGGAGGAGAAAAAAGACACATGACACCATAATCTTTGATCCAAAGGTTTCTTGAGGTGGTGTTTTTGTGAGTGTACACACAGACACAGACAGAGGTCTGGTAAAAGTACATCAAACCAAAAGAAGCAACGACCAGAGCAGCATCACTACATAATCATTATCGTCCTCGCATCAGCAACCGGTGTGGTGGTTGGTGTGGCACTACTTGATTAAATACATGATAAAAAATATACATACTTGATTTTTCGACAATTGAAATGAAAGTGCACAGTACACAAAATTGTATTCAATCTGTCGTTGTTTTTGTTCTCTTTTTGTGAATCCTAATACTCTATCTCCCAAATGCTCTGATAAATTCAATCAAATGAATAGTGTGTACTGTCATGTGGTGTGCGGTGGTATCGTGGCCGTTGTCTTTCAGCTCTTCTTCTTTCAATGTATTACCTATGCATACTTTTGATGATCTTGTTGATGTCGATGTTTAACTATCAGGATATTTCTCTGTGTCTTTATACTACATATTATGCATGACCTTACCGGATTTGTTGTAGTTATGGGCTTTGAGTAATAATGATAGTGTAATGAAATCGTATTATAAGAATAGAGAAGAACTGGTCTAAATTTATCAAGATGAGATAGACAGGCATATGGTTTAGAGTTATATTTTTATCGTTTATTTATGTGGGTACACCTATTTTATTCAAGAAAGCTTGCCGTTCTGATAATAAACCATCTTCATTCGATTTTCTTTGACAGGACAAGACATGATGGAGATGAACCAAGAAGATGGGTTTCTCTATTTTGGGATTCATCTTTGTCTGCCTGCTTTTCACTCTGGGCAAAGATTTTTTCTTTAAAAGATTGGAATCTACAAAAGTTCAGAGGAAGATGCATGAAATGCGTGGTATATATGTGGGCAACGCTTTGTCATCTAAGCTAGACAGATAGCTAGTAAGACACTATAGTTAATCCGGGTAGTTCATCGCAATGTAAAATGATACTGGTAATTTTATTTTAAGCCATATTTTGATTCATATTAAATATTAATATGCATGTTGGACATACGCGGAATTGATGCAATACGTGTCAAGTGGACGCTGTCTTTTGTTCAAGATATTTAATGTTGAATACCATTCGGAATTAATCACCGTCATCAATTCTAACATTGCATATACTTAAATACTTGCATCATAAGTTACACATATTTAAGTTTTTAAACTTGTGATACAAAAGTAACCATTTAGTCAGAGTCTATTTCTGTTTTAAACTAATGATACAAACTGCCTTAAATTGTCCTTTTCATGTAGATGATTTACATTTATATATCGTATAAAAAGTAGACGACTAAACTACAACAGATGTGTAATATTCTGTTGAGGTCTGGGACGTCTGTAGTTGGGGTGGTGTGGCTAGTTCACTGGGAATACGGTGATATTGTTGTCTGTCTAAAAGTCAGTTTTTCTTTTCTCAGTGCACTTCCTTGCCTGAAGGAGTTATTGAATCTTGTGTGCTTGTGTGTACATGCATTAACTTTGGTTACGAGAGAACGGTGAAAACATGAGCATCACTACTCTACAGACTGTGTATTG
>JAQIXX010006312.1:0-12408 GCA_034700605.1 Willowsia nigromaculata
TCAAGCTAACTACAAGATTCATTGTTATGGGAGTAAGGATGATAGGACTAAATTGATTGAATTTTTAAGTCCGGAGTGTAAGAGATATGGGATTACAGATAAGCTAAATGCAACAATAAATTGTGGAAAAACCGATATATTCAAAACATTGATTAGCGAGAAAGTTGGAAATCTTGTGACTTTTGCAGTAACCAATGAGGAATCAGAATGGGTAAGAAGCTACACGGAAAGATTCCTTCGAATAGATCATTCACTCGATACAATTCAATGTCACAAAGTTCGAGGTTTCCGACAAACAGAAAAATATTGGCAGATACTTTCTGTTAACACACCATGGATCATGGTTTCCTTACAGAAAATGAGGGAAGCGGGATTAAATATTAAATGGATTGAGTGTATGCATTACTCGGAAAAAGTAATCAACACACGGTTAAAGCTAATTGAAATGCCAAATGGCTCTCCTTCCGATGTCATCAATTTCTCAAAAATATGCAGACTACTTCTTGCTGGTATAGGCTTGTATGTAGCGTTTAACATAGTTCTAGCATTGGAATTAGTGCATACAAAAAAGTTTTGGGAAATAAAAGATTTACGGTAAAAAAGTATTTTATGTTATTTAAAATATTTTTGGGAAATGAGAAGCAAAACACATCAAAACATATTATACATCAACAATGAGATCGCAATCGCAATTTTTAAGAGAAATTGACCTGAGTATATATTTAGTATTTCCCTACAAGCAAATCTGAAACTTTTTGCACACATATAAGGAATAAATATGCTTGCACACATATAAAATTGAAATTCATTATTTTAATTATTGAAAGAAATGTATGCTTTACATTCTACCAATACATCGTTTGCTGTTATCGTTTACTCTTGTAGAGTTCTATACTGTAGCAATAACTCTGCAAAGACCGTGAAATGAGCCTAATCATAAAGGTGGATTATGTAAATGTCAAATGTTGAATATTCGGTCTAAAAACACTTAAATGTTGTGTCGATAGTATGCAAAACGAAGAACACAACACGAACAATATTTGAAACTCTACTGATTTTATTAAGGGTGGTAGGACCTTTTTCTGCGGAATAATATGTAGGTTAATAGAAAGGTTAAAAGGTACAAGTACATACAATGATCATGAGCATAGCTCATGGACAAATAATAAATTACAGTAAACATAAATGTAACCCACCTAAATAAATAAATAATGACCTTAGAACTACTATAAGTGATACGGTAACACCATCAGTGATATGGTAATATGTAAGGTGATATGGTGCCCTTACAACATAAGTTATATTGCCTCTTATATATTCTGAGGTGGATAACATTCCACATTGCCGGTATGTGAGCTGATGATTTACTAATTATAATTAAGTACATAATATATGAATTAGGTACATTTTGAGTTGTAGTTGGAAAACAGCTTCAGTTGTAACTAATTAACGCGAACTGAATTTCTCAGTGAATAAAGTCAATATCAATATCAATCACATGCCTTTTAACTTTAACGTAGTATACCGTATTTTCATTATTTATAGCCTGCCAGAATTTATACCCCCTATATTTATAGCCTTAGAAAACCGAGGCAAATTTCAATTTTTAGCCTACCCACTTTTACAGCCGAGTTTTTTACTGACTTGTAATGGTACTTTCATTTACACATGCATAACGTACACAAGTATGTGCATAAATCTCTCCATAACTATCTACGCAATTAAAATAATTTGTTACTGTTCATTAAATGAACTGAATATGTGTCTATCTATCCAATTTAGGCATAAAAATATTCACGTAATGTATTTCATTTAATTGTCTAAAAATTAACTTGGGGTAAAACATGTAGGAAGTTGCCTTTGATTTGCATTTTAGCCTGCCAAAAATTATAGCCTGTCTATTATTATAGCCTCCTCTCAGCCCACCAAATTTGAAAATTGAGCCGGGCTATAAATATAGTAAATGTGGTATACAAATAATGCTTGATAATGTTAACAAGATGATAAATTCGGTGTCGTTTAATATATTAGATGTAATTATGGCTACTTTATATTTAATCAGAATATTTTATGCCTGAACAACTCTAATCAGTATGTATAATAATGTTTACAAGACCGTTTCCTTCATTCTATTTGGGGCTTTCACGCAAAACATTTAACTTTGAATAAAGTGCTTTATTAATAAATACAAAGGCATTATATGTAATTGCGGTATGAAAATGTGAGTATTTTTGTCTGCTTTAAACTGAAATAATTACTTATTCGGTATATTTCAATGTAAAAAAGAATGAAATCACGAGTGCACTTTTATTTTATTAAGCGCTCACTACTAGAAAAAATAAGACGTAATAGTTTTGTTTCGCTTTAAACCTCCATGGCATATATATTACTACACTGAAATAAATTTCAGAAGATCCAGTTCTTTTACTAATTTAAAATTTAAGAATTCTTAGACTAACAACGTTTTTGCTTCAGAGCTTACTTAACAATTAAAGTATTCTAATTTAATAATAAAACCTGTCAAATTGAAATAAAAGTTTATTTTACTTATTAGCAAAAACATACACTTATACGCTTGAAGGTAACAACAAGAATACGATTAAAACGAGACAATATAAATATTAAACTGTAAATTATGTTCTGCGTTATGTAATTTTTGTTATTATGTGAGATACTTCTAAACTTCAATTTGTATCAAGTACTAACAATATCTTGTTAAAGTTGATATATTGCTGAGGTGAACTTGCTCTGTTACCTTTAAAATGTTTATCTTAAATCATAAAAAGTTATTCGGAATCACATCTAAAACAGCCGAATTTTCGATGGGCGGATTGCTAAAATGGGACAGCACGGAAAACTGCGTCTCGTTAATTCATTCTGCCGGAAGCAACTTGAAATTTAAATGCAGATTGACCGTATTATATGGAATTATTATTTTAATCCAGTATATTATCACAAAATACCGAATGCAGCAATCCAATTCTGATAATACCTCATTCATAGATCATGTGCTGGTTCCTCTGAATCTTTCAGCAACAATCATCTTTTCAATAACGTGGCTATTGACTACAGATAATCATGCGGAGCAACTTTGTGGCTACATAAATGGACACATTCAAATCTCTCAATTCTTTGAGAGGCTTTGCAAAAGCAAAGAAAAACTAACGTGGTTGGAGAAGCTCAACATTCTTCAAGTTTACACGTACATTCCAATAACTCAATTTTATGGACTATTTATGGTTTACGGGGTGAATTGGAAACAACCTTGTAAACCATCGCTTATGGGATTCTGGCTGCTCTCTGAATGCTATTCCGATGCAAGTTATTTCTGTTTCTGGAACTCAGTCAAAAAATTAATAATTTTCACAATCAATCACTTCATATTTCACATAATGGTTTGTATAATTCCATTTACTTTGGGAAATATACTAATTTTGTGTTCACTTAGCTTTCGTAATTATATTCTCAGCTTTAGGAAGTTAACAATGATCCAAAATTTAGATTTTCACGAAATAGTGTTAGCATACAGAACATTGCAAGTATTAAGCGGGAAAATGAATGACATTCAAAAATTTGCAATAACTGGGAATGCAATATTATGGTCAGTATGTTCTCAAGTTGTGGCTTTCAACGCATTAGTCAGAATAAAACAAGTAAATGGGCATGTTTTGGAAGTTTTGGTTTTATTTGCTATAATATTTAGCACACTGACTTACCTTGTATGTAGTTTGGGTTCACAAGCAAAAGTATTTGCTACGTCTAAAAGTGAATTGTTCAATCTTAGAACATCTGCTACACAAAGGAATCTACAAAGAAGTGCAAAATTTCAGGGTAATTTGAGACGTAAGTTTTACTTGTCATGTAGCTTGATAAAAACTAAATTCTATTCCCTAAATTTCATTGAGCCACTCACTCCATTAAGATGTATTGACTTTGCAAATGGCCTTACCATTAATCTTTTGTTGGTTTTTCGGTAGGCGTACAGGTTTTTGTGGCAAGCTCAATGAATATACACTGTAGTATCGTACTTGATTTTATAAATTTCTAGTGTTGTAGTGATAATTGATTAATAAATGAAAATTTATGCATTTGTTTATGGAAAACTCTAACCGATCTAAAACAAATACAATTAAATTATGGTATTTTTTAACAGACCAGCTTAATTCCAAATAAACGAAAATACATTAGGTAAAATCAATTTCACCTGGCATATATTTTATTTATTTTCATGACATAACAAATTAACTTCAGTTTGAATTGCATGGTTTTAATAATATACATTCAAACATGCATACATTCTCAAAAAACTGCAGTTAATAACGGTCCATTAGAATATCAAAATTGGTTTGGCATAGCTCACAAGATTTTCCTGTTTTATGTATACAGTTAGATCGGAGAGCGCAAATCTAAACAATATACATTTACATTGCATAAAATGAATAGTTTATTTGATGGGGGTATTTTGAATCGTAATTGCAATATAAATTGAGTATTTGGAGAGAATAATTCAGCTTGGGATCTAATGTATGATTTCATCGAACTTTAGAACGATAAAGCCTAAGAAACTGGTAATAAATTACATAAGCGAGCAAAAAATGTGTTAAAGCCAATGTTACGGAATCACATGCATTATTGCTATTCTAGTTGGCGTTTTGAAAATCCCATTTTACACTGAAGAAGCAACGATATCTTTTGGTGGAAATATTTAACCAAACATCAAGTCTTATTTACAATTGCGTCACGGTTTATAGTCATTACACTCTGAATTGCAATGTTGAGATTAGTATGCATATAAAACATTTGATGCTGGTATAATTGTTGCAGACGTAAGACGTAATAAAGCTACACAAAAAGATTGACGTAAATTAGTCAGTAATCAAAAGCAAAATTACTTAAATACTTGTTTACATGTTAAAAATACTCTGAAATTACTACCTGAAACTTTACGGTAGGCTACTAGTGTGCCGCCATCGTCCTACTTCACTGGTTTCAAAAGTGTTAGCAAAACCCTAATAACTGCTATCATCAATCCATTCCAAAATTTCATAAGAGTTATCTTTTTGATTGTATAGCAGTTTCCATAGTGTAATCGTATGGGTCGGCAGGAACGTATAAACTTCTTTAGAGCTTTGTTTTCTACGGATGACCGCATACTATTACATTGTTGCTTCTTCCAAGATACAAGGTTTTCCAACCCATGCAAATACAATTGACTACCAAACCAGAGAACGAGACTCCAAATGAACAAGCCCATGACTGAAAATACTGTGAGCATTCCCGGGAAAACAGCGCCTAATGATATGCCTTATTTTAAAATCATGCACAAACTGTACATGAAAAAATCCATGATAAAGGTTTGCGTGGGAGCGAGAGTTAGACCAACAATTCCATAAGCATTTCCTGAAGAAGTGACACACTTTTATATTCCATGTGGAATATGAATGAATCTTGCCGGAATTTCCCGAGCAGTTTTGTAGCAGGATTCTTCCCTGTCGTAAGATAACTCACGAATTACAAATGGAACAAAGTGAACTCCATAAATCATTAGGAAGTACATACCAAACCAAAGAATTGTAGAAAGGGCGACTGCTGTATAAAACATGTGAATGTAGGCAAATAACAGTAATAGGATTTCAAATGCAGTAAAATCAACTAAGTTATCGGGCAAGTAAGATCTGGGGAAAACAGCATGACTTGAGAATATGATGTGACAACCAAAGGCGCCAAGAAATGAACAGGTGATTCCATTTAATTCAGACCCAATCAGTAGAATATCTATAAATTTTGTTCGTTGGTCACCCAAATGTCTTTTAGCGTATAAATGCTGAACTCTTTGTAGATAGATGAACATTCCGTTGAATGCATCAAGGCTCTGGTTATGCAAGCATATAAAGACGACCCAAACTTCAATCAGGGGAAGCTAATGAGGAGAAAAACGTAGTATATGTTTAGATTAAGGGGATTTCCTTCCAAATAAAACCTCATACATTGACCAATTCCAATTGTATACCAGATCCAAAAACGTACAAATTGACTGTGTTCCAGATTAGAGCATTTTTTGATCGAATCAGAAGAAGTGCATTGGGGCAGAATATACAGGGAACCAGACCAAACTTTGAAGCGTGATAGGTACTTGATGCCAGGAATTTTTAGAGAGCTTTGGTTATCATTTTAAAGCTTTTTATATATTCTTCACAAAAGAACAACGTGAGTGATCAACGCTTGAAGGAGTATTGACGGATTTACTGCCTTTCAGCTACATTTTAGGACATGATGGAAAAAAACTTAAAACCTAAATTGATTTGATTGACTTACAAACAGATTATTTCTGCACTGTTTCAACCTATGTTTTTCTATCAAAATGACATGTGTAGCTTTTCATTAGCTTCTGTATCATTCAATATGTGAACTTCCAAAAAGCAAGTAAAAATTTAGTTTCCGCAAAATTATGCATATCATATAATTGTTTTTGCAGAACTTTGTTTTATGTTCATTTCGCAAATTGCGAGGAAATTTTTTCATTATATGGATTGTGGGCAAAATTCATGCCATATTTTTGTTCCAACAACTTAATCAGAGAATACTGACAATAATATTCTCCACTTAAAGTTATTATGATATTAAAATTGTTTATAAGAACCCTACATGATCTTCTATCCCTGTAAGCAGAATGAAACAAATAAATATTTAGAGATGGAGGAAAAATAATGCAAATTAGTAAAATACTGCTATTTTTTCATTTTTCTGTTTTAGAAATCCTTGCAAAAGTTATTAATTCAAATTACAACAAAAACATTCAAGACAGAAGGTTGTTGAGCGATCGATAACATAAGGCGAACTGCACAATTTAAAATCAGGGAATCAAAATAAAAGTATTCTGGAATTTAATAGAGATGATTTAATTTGATGCTATTAATTTTCTTGCTATATTTATTTAATCAAAATCCCATGAATGCAACACAAACATAAAACATACAAATGTATAGTATATAAAAGATTGGAAAAGTGTCTCTACCTGATATTTGATATCTATCCAAAATCATAGCATTTGATACACTGACCTGCTTTTGTCCTCTTGGGCACAATAAAAACATAAAAGCTACCCTCATACCTTCAGAAAAATATTATTATTTAAAAGTAAAAGCTACATTTTGTTGGTTATAAAATAGCGTGGTGACCCCATCATTTCACCCATAGGATGTAATCAAAAAACTTAAATAAGATGTCTATATATTCAAGGATCAAAAGCACACGTATATAGTAATCCCTGGTCCATCTTTTAAACGTGCTTAGCCTGTCGAGATCATAAGAGATTCGGCTTCGTTGCTCTATTCCTGCTTTACAATCTTGATTAAACTGTTGCGTAAAATACCACCCAAGCTGATGATTACCTCCCGTATCGGAAAGTTCATTTTTTATCATTCATCAAAAGAAAAATATACATACATATTTCAGTTTATGTGTCTCTGTCCGTCGGTTTACAGTATATATCTGCTAAACCACTTTTCACCTTCAGGCTAAAGTTGGTTTCAAATAAATACATTATATGCTTGATTCGTGATAACAGTTTCATATTTTAAACCGGACATAGAAATTACTACAAATGTCTTTAAAGCGGATAAATAGCAATCACTGGTCAACCTATAAAATCCTGGTGAACCCTATCCTAATATATTGTGCAATCCTTGATGAAATGTAAAATTTGTTGGTGGTACTTGAAAATAACTTGAAATTTCTTTTTTTCTTCAAAACCCTAGTTTGCAAACATCTTGTCCCACAAAACTTTCTTTTTTGGAGACAACACTCCCGAATTCATACAAAATCCCTGGTGTGATGGCTCTCACCTGTCATCAACCTCAAGTATTTTAAGGTGAGTGCGGCTCCCATGCTCCATAAAGTTTAATGTGTCAGTTTTATATTATATTTGCTCTGTTGATATCTATACTGGATAGCTATCAAAAAGAAGGAGACGGAGAACTGCTGATCGATAGATTCACGGGAGTCATATTTGCCAGCTCTTGTTTAAATATTCAATCACATTATATATTATAAATATGCGTAAAATAACCGAGCTTGTTTAATGTGAGACATGCCATAATTCTCATGGCACAAAATGTATTTTATGTAACTTAAGACCTTCATCTGATTATGACTACTCACTTAAACTTCTGAATGATTTAACAGCATTATACTTCTTCAACAAAAATGGGGTTAGATAACCTGAATACAAAATATTCCCCATCCACAGGAAGCTTGAAAAGGAACATCATTTATTATACATTATGTCTAAGAAGCTTACTTAAAGAAACGAAACACTATTAAAACCTCTGACAGAGTTTTGAGGCTTCTTGGGCAGGTTTGATTTTCTTAAGACCACCTTTGACATACGCCATATCCTAATCATTAGTCGTTTTGTTGAAAGAAGAGCACGTAAATTTAAAGATTGTTGAGTTTATACTAGCCCATATTAGCAAAAAAATAGGTAATAATACACTACAATTTTATAGAGCCTAGCTCAAAATGCTCATTATAACAGCCATAATAGGTGAAATTCAAACATCATTTAAATATATTGAACGATTATATTTTGGTTTCAAATGCCCATTTGAAATAGTTCTGTCTCAAACTCATCCCCACGTTACGTTTAGATTTAATAAAAAATACGAGTTCCTGTATTGGAAAACATGTCTTCTGACTTGTCTACTTGCTTTAACTATACTAATATATCGATCACTATTTGAGGTGGATACTCTAATTGTTCGGATTGTCACCAGTGTTTACACTTGGAACGTTTCTTTTGTCTCATTTCTCTGCGTTTTCGTTCAACGAAACGGAAAAAGTATTGCATACTTGTTTAATCAATTTATTAAGATCGAAAATCACCTGATACAAGATCCCGTATCTGCAAGAGATGAATGGAATTACCGGTCAAATTTTGATGTATTGTTCGTTCGAGTTTGTATAAAGCTATTGTGCTACAGTTTTAAAGGATTGCCAGGAGGAATGGGCTTAAGTGCAATTTTTATGCCAGATGCACCATGGGGATTACTTCCACCTAGCATATCCCAGTACCAAGGAAACTCGTTGGATGAAAACTTTGCAGTACTAAATTGGGGCTCTCGACTTGCGGCAGGAATACTCACCTACGTTTGGATCGGTATTGTTGCTGGAATTGGAGAACTCGGCCCATTCTTTCTAATACTCTCAGGTTGCTTCTGTCTATACAGTATTTGTCTTCTTATTGAAAGGTTGTACTAATATTTATGACACAACTAGAAGAATTAATTAACTAATTAATTACAATTATTACAATTACAAGAATTAATGTTAACAAAACTTTTGGGATTGTTTAAATTTCAGAGAACTTCTTAAGGTGAAAACTTTGGAAGATGTGAACAACTACGTACACCTTTTTCGTCAATTCCAACTGCTAACAAATCTGTTCAATGATGTGATGAAGAGAAGAGCTGTCCTTGGATATGTGATTTGTACTCCATTAATGGTTTGTTTGGGCACATATGTTCTCATTACTCAAGGTTTGAATGCGGATATCCCATTGCTCGTAATTTGTACAAATGCTCTCTTCCTTGGCCACGGTCTAAATTTAATTTGCTTTAGATTTGCGACAAAACTATATACTCGTGGTTGCATTTTGCAACAAAAACAGAAATCTGTTTCAAGAGGTCAGATATTTGGAATGAGTTTAAAAACCTCCAAAATTATGACAAGGTACTTTAAATCCTTCCCGCACCAGAAGATATACTTCTCCGAGACAAACTTCTTTGATAACTGCACTCAACTGGTTCTGTTCCAGTTCTCAATTGACAAGGCAATTAGTTTAGTCTTACTTGGAATATAGATATTGTTAATGCTATCTTAATTCAAGCAATACAATGCTGCTTTTATTCAATTTGCAATTAACTGTAGAAAGCCATAACTCAATACTGCATATATTTAATAATTCGTATGAAAGCAATGTTAATATGCATATATATAGTTATTATACATAAAACAGTTTTTAAGCTTGTATTTATATAACGGTATTTTGTGAAAAACGCATTTAATACGGCTTATAAAACACCATTGTTATTGAATAATCATGCAAATGCATGATAGTTGAGAGTTAACTCATTTCTGCAACTGCCTAATTTTTATAAGTTGACGGTGATTCTTTTAAGATGCGACCCTTTCCTGCAACGGGTCTATTTGCCCTATGTAATGTTGCTCCAACGGCTATTTGCTCCCATGACAATTGCTCCCAATATTTTTACCGCATCTTCGTTATTCCTCATGAATATTCATTCTAAGTGGTGCATTTAGGACCATTAAATGACTGAATGTCTTTGTACATACATTTTCTAGTTTATGATGAAAAGGCACGAGTTTATAATGATGCGTTAAGGGATAAAGAATATTTGACGCCTCAAATGCCTGTAAGAACTGTAGTTTGTTCACTGCTTTCTAAACAAGATGGGCATATGATATTTATAAGTTTATGTATGGTTTTGATTAAGCAGCAAATATGCATTATCCATTCTGATCCTTGTGTGTGATGTTTACATGAATGATGGAAAAAATTACACAAATTTGACAAAATTTCATAATTGCTTTAAAGCATGAGTCCAAATATGGTATAATAATTGTTGTTGATTTTTCGTAAAACTTGCAAAAAATTTTCTAAATAAAATACTATTAGAAAGCATTTACTCTAATAGTACAAATAGTTTAAGTGAAAAAGTCACAATTCCTTTCACTTTTCATCTAGAGCAATGTTGCCAACAAATTATTGACTACTAAATTTCTAGATAAAAGCGTACGAAAACAAACGTTGCATTATAAATTTCATGAAAATTTTAGCTTTCTTCTCTCGATGATATAAAAACTCTTAACATAATAAAAATTACTTTTAATGTACCCCTTTTGTACCACTTAAGATGCATGAAAATATTATGTGAGCTAAATGCTTGAATAAGTTGTAGTAGTTTTAAAACGTATTTTGTCACGTTAAAATGTAGCTTGTGTTAACAACAAGTTGATTGTACTATACCCAATGGCTTACATATTCCTGTTGTTTTGTATATTTTAAGAGATTTACATGCAAATTGTGGATGCCTCATAAGAGTTGTTTATGGCAAATAATTAACTATGATCATTATATTACTTGTATGCAGTATTATAATGCAATTTGTCAGAAATTGACACAGTTTAGGCAAGTTGTAACTAAATCCCCTCTACATTTATTGATTGTATGTTGTTCGTTGACTGGTCTATCACCAACGAGACTCAAATACACTTATTCATGTAGGCCCTGACATAAATAGGTAAGTACAAGTTTTGCTGACAGTTTAAATCAATTCGTCATTATAATCCTTCATAAATTAACGCATATCATCTTCAATGTAGCTAATGTAGCATGAGCATGATTAAATAGGGAAAAAAGTCTTTTTGGCCTTAAGTCCAATGAGCTGCAAGAATTCATTACATTGGTTACTCTTATTCTTTCTGGGTTTTGAACTTGAAGTTATTACGCAGAACGTTTGAATCGGGAACCGAAAAAGATAAGTAGTAGAAAGTTGTGACATAATTCTATAAAAACAACCATTTCAAGTACTACGTTTTTAATTACGCTATTTTGGCAGTTGAGATTCATGAATCAGTGTAAAATATTAAATATTCTGTTATCAGGTAATCAGTAGTACGTAAGAAATGCATAATTGCTGTTATAATTCCTGAAATGCATTTGGTGCAAGAATTGCTTTAAAATTACTTCAACAAATGCATAGTGACTTACCGTGTTAGTTACCGATTGCATGTTTTGCAGTAACTGAATTGTATTCAGCTATATAAAGCAAAATACTTAGGCAACATCTGCACGTGCTTGTAATTTAAAAGCAATGTCATATATCAAAGCTAATTTCATATATGAAGTAGATTGTTCACATATCAGCGACAACTCACTTCTTCCGACAACAAAATATTCATATTTGCCTACACTTCGCATCAGAAAGCGTAAAAGCAATAAATGTGTCTCATAAAAATTTCACGATTTCACTTGAAATTATATCTGTTAAATTTATAACGCTACACCTGTTATTGTCCATGTCGAGATACATCATCAATTTGTAGACCGAGGGCATTATTCGTCATTTTGCCTAATCATCACTCTCCAACATGATGATAAAAGAGAACAATGCCCAGTCTTTTTCATGACAAAAATATTTAGGTACTTTATCTCTCACATTCAAAAGTGCATCCGATAATACCTTAAATACTAAAATGTTTACCCAAAAGTCACCTTAAACAAACACCTTATTAGGCTTTAATTTAACTAATGTATTATGCATGTCAAAGCTAAACCGCTCCGGGATTATGGTCTTTCCGTTTGCCTCATATCATTTCTCATATTCT
>JAQIXX010006313.1:0-12404 GCA_034700605.1 Willowsia nigromaculata
GTTTATGCGATCTCCATGATATTCAAGGACCAAGAGAGTTGCTGGAAGGGGTATTCTGAAATGAAAGAGATGTGGATTTTGATGGGTCCAATTGCTTTTGAGCTAGTGGTTAGAATTTATTATTTATGTAATTCAATGCATAATAGAATTTCGATTAGGTTTCAATTGTTTCTTTGGACTCATGATATTATAGGTTAATGGCTTGTTTCTCATTAATATTTTACGGATATTATTAAGAAAGGTTCGGAATTCCCATAACCGCTCGCATTCTTCTCAAATTAAGTACGTAATCAAAACAAAGCGCTGAATTACTTGCATGAATGCCAGTCACACGACTAGAATTGAAAAGTTAACTTAAGTTGGAGTTTTGAATGTTTTAGGGCAGCTGCAAAGGCAACTGCAATTCTCTTTCCGGTTCTGGGAATTAATAATTTGGTTCTACTCTACAACCCTGGAGGGAATTACAACAAGTATTTTGTGACACTTAATACCTTCTTTGCAGCTACACAGGTAATGCAAATATTAAACACTGGACTTTTGACCAAAAGCTACAATATTTGTAATCAGGAGATTTTCTAGATTATATAAACAACAAAGAGAACTACAAAAACTAACTATGAAGTCTCATACAAATAAGTTTTGCTTATGCTTTCATGTGTGCCAATGAAAATTTCCTGATAACGATCAAGTTCTAGTTAACTCATTGTGCTTTTTATCAATTGTTCTCTTTCACAGAATGTTGTGTAAGCGTAAAATTAAAAGGATATCAATCAGAGTTTTCCTTTTCAGTAGTTTCTTATTTACTGATCTTTTTTGATTTTCGTATTGAGGAATTTATTACAAAAAACCCACTCAATCCCTTCATTTATTTCATGAAAGGTCTCATGTGTCGTATTACAGGGAATCTTTGTTGCTATTGTCTACTGCTTCACCGACAAGGATACGTGTAATGCAATTAGACGCTCTATAGAAAGGGCAAAAGCGAGGAGAGATGGAAACCTGAGTGGAGTTCAAAATAATTTGGGACTACCATTGGTCACAATAGTCGAATTGCTTTCACGTCGATTCAACCATCAACGTGGTGATAATAATTTGGAACATGCTTTATAAAAACGTTGTGTTATGTTTGGTTTGATTTTTGAGTTTAATCAATATATGTACATGTACCATGTAGTCATAAATACTCGTAAGATATGTTCTCATAATTAACTTGTGCTTGTAGATCCAAGTTTAAAAATGAAAATAAATTAAATAATTAAATAGTCGGCGAGTAAATTCTAACACTTCACCTTGAACAAACTATCTCTGGTATTTTTCTATGAATATTTTGCTTACATATTCAAACTAATTATTATGATTAACCATATCTCAACGAGAATATTAGAAAATTGTTGAAAACTTCCAGCTTTAAGGTAACTGAAAATATTGTAAGAAACTTAACCAGTAGAAGCGCTAGTGAACTTGTAACTCTAAGCCCATTATTGACTATCATGCAAACTGAGAGCTTAAAATATTTAATTAATATCTTTTCACTTAATATTTGCAAAACTACTTGTTACTGTGTACTTCATAATTCAATGTAACGCATTCAACAAGTTCACTACATCCTTAACTAGGTAAAAACATAATTTGAAGCTATTATTGAATTCTTCAGAAGAAATGTGAGCTCTTACTCATGCCATTTTGTAAAGTTTGAGCAGTACATACATTGTAGAGATTGCCAGTCCGAATTATTATTGAAAGAGTGAGCAGTAATTATTGAAAGTAAATAAAAAATACAAAAAGTTTAAAACTTTGATTAATTAGTACATTCAACCATCCATATTTTAAAATTATTCACTCTATTAAGTCAATATTAATTTTAACTGTTTACGTAATCTATTTATGTAATCTTGGCACCAATTTGTTAGCAAAAAGCTGCCAAGAGAGTGAAGTGAGGGAAGTTTTGAGGATGTTTGAGAAATATTTATAGTTGTTTGTTTATTCCGGATAGTATTATGTTAATACATTATTAAAGTTTTCAAAATTTGCATTACATAAAATGAAAAATTGATGTTTTGAGTATACAGCTGTATAAATGCAGAGAGCTCTCGGCTTTTTTGGAGCATTAATTTTTTGTTACGTTTTACATTCTCTTATACAATAAATGACGTTGTAATATCTATAGTTCCATATGGATCAAATGGAAGGTATTATGAAGAATAGCACTAAGAAACTTACGCCAAGTACGACCTTACGCCTGCTTTTGTACTTCATTTTCATGGAATTAGAAGATTAAATCTTGAGCTACTTACTTAAAAAACGGATGAAAAAGGCTGTAAAGTCTTTGAAAAACGTTGCATTACACATTATGGAAACCCTATTTTGATTCCAGGGAAAGCTGCTTCAGTTTTATATACAAAAATTAATTAGCAGTTTGAATAAATTTTAAGAGTTCATATTTATGCAAAAGCAATTTTGCGTGTAATCCCATTTTATGACACGTTGTGTACGCCTCGTACATGTGTTTTATAAATTTTTAATTTATATTACTCGCTGTTAAAGTGTTACTTGAATGTAAAGTGAGAGCTTAAATTATTAAAACTTGCAACATTAATGAATACTTGGAAAAACCCTCGTTTTAAAAACATGATAAGTACAATGTGGAAATTTATGTACTCAGAAAAGAAAATAAGGCTTCTAATAACGTCTATGTAATAACTTCACTTCAAAATAACGCAACTGTGTATTACACATTCTAAAACCAATCTTATTTGAACTTTACGCGAATTACATGGCAAATTTTCTGAAATAAAATTTGAAAAAGTATATCTCATAATTGACATCCATGTTTTCATATTATGAGATGGATTTGGTGCTAACACATCTTTTTGTAATGCCTCGTATTATGAATAAATTAAAAGTTTATTAATGTATTAGTTTACAATATGTAAACCCAGCTTCACATCCTTTCACACACTCTTAATAAAGCAAGTTTCATTTCTGCAACTTTTAAAGGTTTATAGGCATGGCTTATTGGTTTCCATATAACATCTATTTGGATACATATAACAAAGAAAATCCCAATAAAGTTTTCCTTTGTGTTCCAAATCTGTCGGAATCTTTCTACCCGAGCTAAAATCGGATATACCGAAAGCTTGATTTTAGAACCAATAAGCCTTCATGCCTCACATCTCCTCATACTCAAACTTCAAATATAAATGGCTTTGCAAAAAACCTCTTTGAAAATGTAGAATTAGATTACAATTTCTTTTGACAAAAATCTGTAAAAGAAAGCCCACCTAGAATGTGTGTGCTTTCCAAAAAGGATTTGTATGGTGTCTTAACTTTTCACGTAATAATCTTTCCCGTTTTCTGAATTTTTTGTGCTTATTAGAGTAGAATGTGTATGCTATAATGAAAACCAAAATAAAGAACTTGGAAGCACCTCAAGTAACTGTCTTTCCACGAAATGTTTTGTAATTATGATGTAAGTGTAAAACTACGTCTTTTCTTTGACCAATTTGCGGCGGTCTGAATTTTTATAATCAAACCTGTATTTATCTTCACAATTGTTGGATTCTCTCATAGTTTACCATGAAAATGTTAAATCAAGAATGACTTACGATCTGTCATGATGGAAATCGCTGTTTCTTCCTAAAAATGTACTCTACTAAAATAAAGCCTTTAAACTCAAATAAAATCTGAACCTCTTCCATTCATGCTAGACAAAAGAGATAAGTCTATGGGCATATGCTGGTAAATTATGTAGAGTTTTTTATCGATCTGTTATCTCTTTGAACTTTTCAGACACTTATTATGAGTCTACAAATTTAGTTAAAACAGCAAACTGAAGTCAAGTGTAATATTTATTTTAGTCAAAGGTGCTCCGAGAAAAATCGTACGCTGATGCATTGGACTAGCAAATTATTGATTGAGAAATTCAATTTTCTTTACCCACTCACGTGTTATATTTTATCTAATATCAAAATCAATGTATTTCTTGCAACTGTTCATTACTAATATTTTTTAATGCATGTTGAATTTGCCTGATTCAAAGAATTTTTTATTACTTGTGTCAATACTCAGAAAATAATGTTGGATCTTCTTGTTATAGCCCTTAGAACTTTCATTAGTTGAGTTTTCTTGAGAGCGGAAGAACTAAAAGAAAAACTCATGATACCTGATAGAAACACTAGATTAAAAAAATAAAGTGCCATACTGCTAAGAAAAATATCATGTTTTATTTCGATATCGTATCCAGTGATTCATTTTTCCACGGATGATACGAAAAAAATTAACATTAATTGTTTGATTACTAAGAACCTCAGATTTGATTTGTATCTGACTTTTCTTGAATTACAAGCACAGTCTTTAAATGTAAATGTAGCTGGCTCTAGGTCCTTGGATGTATCGCTATGAAATAAAACACTAGGTACTAAACTTCACTTTATAACAATAAGTCTACTGATTTATGTCTTCACTTTTACTCTACATGCTTCCATAAAAATATTATTTAGACCTTAAAGGAATTTTACATCTACACATTGAAAGAACATGCGATGTAACATGTAAATAGCATTTAAAATTTCCATGAGTCATGCTTTGACACGGAATTATGCATTTATTTAGAGTACTTGTTAACCTGGAAAGTGAAATGAGTCTATTTTAAAGTCAAGAACTCGTAAGAAATCAAAAGCATATTCAATAAAATGTATGCATACTCGTAAGCATTCTATTTTCAGCTCTAGTTATAGGTCAAGTTGTAATCCTCCCTGAAAGAAAGAAAGCAAACAGGCAGAATAAAATGTTGTTGACCCCAATCTTGCCAACTGCTTGTACATATATGTATGCACAATAAGTATATTCCATACAAACAGCATGAGAATCGCTTTCTAGTTTAACTAAATATCCCAAAGTAGCAAAACGGAAAATATGAGGAAAAACTTGCTTCATGAACAAGTTTTCTTTGTTCCTTTCCGCTGTCCACTTCGTTGTACTGAATGAAAATGAGAGCAACGAAGAAGTACTGAATTGCATCCTATCTAGAAGCAAATGGAACTGTGAGAAAATATTCTGTTCTAACTCTTCATTATCTGAGGTCTCCTAAGAAATCAGCAGTATCTTTAAAGTAAATTTTGCTACAAATAGTCAATCGTGTGGAATTATGTGCAGAAGTTAGTTTCTCGTGGTGCTTTTCAACGACAACAAAGCCCATTTGAAGAAGTCCTGGAGAAAAAATCATATTTGCACAATGAAGTCACTCTTAGGATCGTTATCTTTGAGGATACTCGTCATTTCTGGTATTAGGTAAGATTCATAATACTTTTTTTAAACAGTACTGTAATTTATTAAAATTATAACGTTTTGTGTTTTTATCAAACTAATTGATATATTTATTTAAATATAACAGTATTAAGTTGTCGTGCACACATGTTGTCCCTGAAGAAAGTGTAAATTGTAGGAGACCATTGGAATGTGAACGTGAGGGCTATGTCCAAAATCCGAATGACTGCAGACGCTATTATGAATGTGTTGATTATAAGGGTGGATTAAAGAATTTCACTATTTATGAGTTTGATTGCAAAGTAAGTAATATATAATATCTAATTAAGCATAAAGCTATGAAACCAGCAAAACTGAATGTTTAATATTTTAGGATGGAGGATGGTGGGATGAAGATCTTCAGATATGTCAAACCCGTAGCGCTATTTGTCCTCCTCCTCCGTGTTCGAGATGCATGACTCGGATGCAAAACCCAGAGAGGTATTTAAACTATTTTTGAAACACTTCATTATTTTTGGGAAGTTAGTGGTAGATCAGGTTTTAAAAACTATGTATTTTTAAAGGGATGCAATGTAGTTGCTTTGCGCTGAAGTCCCCATAATCCCTCCATTAGAAGTTCTTCCATAAAACCAGAAAACTATTGTATTTGAAAAGACGCTAAAAGAAAAATTCCCCCAAGTTATTTTACTAATTGCATCAAAATAGTACTACCATACTCTACGAATACTCTATATTTGCTTTTAGACGTATTTATATCAGATAAGGCAAATGATTGAGTGAAAGGAATGTTTCGCGGGATTTTAAACATTTATTTACTCCAGTGAACTATGTTATTTCTATGCCTATGGATTTTTAAAGAAAGAATAGAATCGAGTCAAAATTTCTTAAAATTGAGCACGAATTACTTATTTTGCTACCCAAGAAGAAAACTTTTATAGAAAATAGTAATCACCAGAAATTATATATTATTACGCATTAAAAACATGAAGTATTTTATGCTATGTATTGTGGGTTATATTATCCCATTACACAGTCACTCATCAATAAAGCCTTTGAACACTGCAAAAATATGACATAATGAATCCAATTATGAACCATACATACTTTTAAACGTGCCTTTTTTATTTTGGTGAGCTTTGGCGATAATTACTCGCTCCTAACTTCAAATTTTTTTTAAATTGCTGTGATGTCGACTTCCAGTGCTATTAAAATACAGGAATCGGGTTGATTTGGGGTTATCACACGCCAAGTTTGCAGAGGTATGGCAAGAGTAACAAGTTTTAAATCCCTGAAACTCATATTTTCGCAGTAGTCCTGGACTTCATTGATGAATAGAAGTGATGTAGATGTGTCATGTCTTGAAAGTGTGCATACGCTAGTAACTTTTTGTAAGTAACAATATTTTCAACAAAGCTTCTCATGTGATAAAAATCAAGAAAACATTTACGTTTGGCCAAATTAATATGTATAATTTTGGACATGAGTATTATGTTTATAATGGTAATAAACTTTCCATCATTTATCAGGTATTCATAAAAAAGGAACAAATTACTACGAATTACAAACCCCAACTAACACTAATTAGTTGAAACGTTCTTTTGATGTTCATATGCTAAACTTATACAAATAAAGCCTTTCAAGTTCATGTACAATTTCGGCAGAATGATGTGGAATTATACTTTACTTACAGCATAATAACTTCAAATAAAAACTATCACTGAACAAAGCATACCTCCGTTCATTTTTCGTGCTCCAGTAAACCCAAAATGTGCCTTGTATTACAGCTCAATGAATTCACTTCATAAAAAAAATTTGTTCATGTGGTTGCACATTTTCAATGCCGGATTCTATGTTGAAAAATGCACACAAGCAGAAATGATTATTTGACTGATACTAATTTATGTAACCATAATTATTTTTTTCCTTTTGCTCACTCATATTGTCAAGTAAATTTCCTTGAAACATTTATAATTCAGCATTTTACCCACCGCAAAATGTCTTGGGTATTCATATTTCCGAGCTCATTAAGTGAATCAGAGTAAAAGACGCTGTATTGACAGTAATTAAAATATCATATGCTTTTATCTAGAGCATTGGGTGTAGAGTTTGATAGAAATCCAAATTCTTGGTAACCTGATGGAATATATTTCAAGGGTCCTTATGACGTTTCATCTATTTTACCCAGATTGAAAAGCACACGCGCCACTTTTTTATCCAACTGTATTTCTGAAAGGGAATTCTTACATAAAAATTCCTTACATACCATGTAACTTCTCCCACACAATTAATTTTATTACAAATGTGACCAAGGTTGGCTCTACTAAATGAGAGCCCAAAATAACTTTACCTCTGATATATTTTCCTAAAGGTTTAACACATCATTAAACAAGAGAACAAAAAGTATTTCTAATTCAATGTATTAAACTGGGCAAAAGATTTACTACTAGGACCACAAATGAATGCGCAGATATTGAAATAATTTATATGATATGAACAGCAACAGTTTACATGGAAACAATATGTGGGAAACAGAAACGCACATTCGGTAGGTCACTATATAAATTTGCTGCATCTTAACAATTTTTCATCAGTTTCAGTTAATTCACTTCTTGATCAAGAGAGCAAGCTCACTTCGTCCTATTTGTTTAATTGACTACTTGGCAATTTGAAACTAGACAATCTACATTCGGATTCTAATGGAAATTAGTGTATCTTTGAGTTATTTATCTTTACGAACTGACTTATAATTACTAGAAATTTGTTTGTTGCTTAACATTTAAACGTTCCAAAACACAATACCTGAAGTAGAGAGGTTAAAGTATGCATAGATAAATTTAATCTGCAAACCTAGCATTACGTGCAAAGACTTAATTTTTTTCTTTTAAAGAAAGATGTTATCTCATTTGATTATATATGCAAAATTAAAGAGTATTTCCACATACATTGTTTGAATTTCAATATATCTTTACTCTGCATGTGGAATCGATTTAATTGAGCTTTCAATGGACACTTTCACAGTTTTTGGCAACAATGACCGCCAAGCAAGTGCTTTCACCGTATCCAGTGATAATGAGAGCATTATATGGTCAGCGGAAACTTTATGTTTTCTGACATTTTACGTATCGTTTTTGTTTATTGTTTTACTAATTTTGTATTTTACTTTTATTAAGTGGACATGTAAAACTATTAATGGTGGTATGAAATCTGAACATTCTGACATGGAGAGTTTCCAGGTAACTTGAGAGAGAAAATTTGTAATAGGCTTAGTAATATTTATAATTTGCTAAGTTACCATGATCGTACAATTTAGAGGGCAATAAGTCTACCACAAAATTTGTAATAACCTGAAATCGATTGGTTTATCTAATTTCAGAATGAAAACTCAGTTACATTCACTGATTCTGATGTTTTCCAACTTTAGCTTTTACTTTAAAATTATAAGAAAATACTAATCTAGAGAATTCAATTGTGGATCTAACGCACCTATTTTCAAGTCTGCGTTGAAATTTGAGAATCCAAGTCAAGTCTCTGCGGAACTTTTGACGCTTTCCCACGGAAAACACTGGATTTTTTTTAAATTTCAAAGATGGAATTTTGTTTGTTAGCTTCTATTAACCCTTGGTGATGAATTTTCAAAATTTTTAAATAACTCTCGCCCTCTTTCCTGCATAAGATGATTTTACTCTTCAACATTTTTTTTACATAATTTTGCGCTTAAACGATGCAGCAATTTTTAGTAAGTTGCTAAAATCTATACGCATAACATTAATATGTAGCCATCTTGTAAATTTGATCTATGTGCCTGAAATTCATACATTATTATGATATTGCAAATTTTTATAAATGAAATCCTAAACTGTTTCAATTTTTTAACAAATCGCATTTCACTTGGTTAGAAATTTTATTTAGATTATCTCAAACCATTGTATAAATAATCCATAAACATATTTGATTACAATAAAGTAAAAGTGACGAATATGATTATATACTAATGTGACGCGAAACATTGTTGTTGATTTTGACATGTCTCATTTCACAAATTTCACTACATATTATGATGTTGGCATACCGTGTAAGTAGACATTGCGTTTCTCATCTTCAGTTTCAATCCAAAATCTAAACGCTGTTGATCACTAATTTTAAATACTAGGTATCATGCCTTGAAGATAACTAAAACACTAACAATGTGGAATGTAATTGTACTAATATGTGAATAAAGTTCCAAGGTATTGAATCAATATTTGTCATCATAGAAACCATAATCTAAAATAGGCATTTCAAAACTTAGTATTATGCTATAGTAGCATCGACAAAAAATATTGACTTTTTACATCGATGCAGCCTAAAATGTTGCATGCTTTATATTTTTTATTATATTGGTTCCCAAGTAAAGTACATCAAAAATAACGCAACAGGAAGTCTTTACACATATTTTTTGGAAACTCAAAAGTTTGGACATGAAGTTTAGTGCAAAAAATTGAGGTACAGAAATTGCTTTTCTATGGAATTATAATCATACAATATTTTCAATGAATACATTCTATCACTTAACCTAAATAATAAAAAGTTCTTAATGCAAAATAGATCATCTCAAACTGAAGAAATTTTGTCTTTGTAGTTAAGAAATAGTATTTCTATTCGTTGCAACTGTTTGGAAAAAATTAGAGGAGCTTTAAATGGAAATGGAAAATGTCATTCTATCTTTCCATCTTACATGGATGATGGGTACCCGGAAATTACTATTTAGCTATTTTGTTCGTTCATCGTGTACAGTGTACATTTACAAAATACTTCACCGAAACTGGGCAATTTTATGAAACCAGAACACGAAGGTCATATTCATTTCACCAACATGTGACTTCCCTAAAGTGAATTCCTTCTGATTACGAATTCACAGTTTGGTTGATATTCTTAATATTCTAATACATAACTCATCTCATCAGTTACTAATACTGCAACATAATTTACCAAATTTCATACGTTGAAATGCGCATAATAATAAGTAACTTTGAATTATCATACCAAAAACCACAATATCATCACATTATTTCGCTGTAACTGAACAAATAAAAACCGAATTTAGATAAGTGTCTAAATAAATATAATACATAGTACATCTCAGCCAACTATTTCACAAAATTCAACGACAATTTAGTAAAAATTAGGCGACACAAATTCTTCCTTCCACTGGACCTTTGGTATAGAATATCCGTAGGTGACAGTGGTCCTTGGAGATAAAAGTTCTTGTTTCAAGTTGGTGTCGTTTTTTCAGCATCATTATGCAAGTACCAAACGATTTCACCAGTTGACTCTCTTGTCTCCTTGATGATGTGGTCATGCTGACGATAAATCATTGCTCATAATTAACTCAAAGCTGCAAAATATTAAAATTACACATTAGATTATTTCCAATTGACTTTATGAAAGTGGAAGTACTTACGATTGTTAAATAAGGCGATACTAAATAATTACATTGTGACTTAACAAGTTCTAGTCTCACTTCCTTCTTCCTGAATTTGGGAGCTCCTTGAGTCACTGCAACTTGAATTAAAACCGACAAAAAGTGGATCGCAGGATGTCTTTCTTCCTTCACTGTCATTTCGTTGTTGCATATTTAATTCCTAAAGTTCCATTTGGAAATGACTATCCAGTTTCGCAGTTGGTGTACGCATTGGATCCCGATTGAACACTCTAAAATTTATAATAATTTTTTTTAAATGCTTTTTAGACCTACTGAGAATTCTATAAATTCTTTCATCAACAAGAATATTTCAACTTTCAACATAATATATAATCCACTCTTTGTATAGACACTCACTCTACAAGGCATATTTATGTTTATATAATGGTTTTCTCCATAAGTTCCATTTAGATATTGGCACATGAAAATTGCTATTTATGTAATACAATATCCTATAAATCAGTATAAGTTTACTTCCACCGGGATACGACTAGACTATACATATATTTATTGTATATCGGAATGAAATATGCGTTTCTAAGTATAAAAAATTACTTACCTGATTACTATGCGATCTGCATGAGTGCTTACGCTTATTATTCGTTTTAAAAATCCATCGCAGAAGGAAATACATGACTGAAATGGTAAAAACGGAAACCAGAATGAAGAGGGTCAGCCAAAATATGGTTTTCGGCTCCATTCAAAATCAGATCCTCTTTTCATGTCAAAAAACTTTGGTTTAAATGTCCGTTGAGACTCACAAAGTCAGTTTCGTTTATGATTGAGGTAGCAGGAATAATACACTGAAGCTGTGCATTTCTTAAGCAACTCAACTTGCTAGAACTAGGAATATTATTTTATACTTGTTTCATAAAGACTACGCAGAAAAACCGAAGGAACAAGCCTCTTACCCTGGACAGAGACAAAACTCAACTGAAAGAAAATATGAGGATGCAGCAAGCCTACATCTAACACATAGTTTATCTTTACTAGCATCTTCCTTTCACTCCAATTTCTTGATTACTGCGTTTCCATTCCTCTCACGTAACTTTCGTTTTCAAATCCATCTAAATTAAAGTAAGCTTATTGAAACATCCACAGAATCAGCTTTTACCTCATATTAACTAAATGTTGCCTTTGAAATAAAATTATGCCCAGGCTAGAATCCACATGCTTAAGTGATTACATTATGCTTTATATGAACTATATAAAAGATACTTTTTTACATGGTAGCTTATATATAACTTAGCACAAGACTTACTCTCAATTTCTTTTAATAGATAGACTGTTTCATTGTCTTCTATTTTGTCAAAGGCCAGCGATTCTCCATGAATTTGCTTTGATCAACTATAGTAATACTAATTTCGATTTTATCAAACCATATTTCATCTTATAAAGTCAACAAATACGTATTACTGCGATATAAAGAACAATTCTGAAATCAGCTCACTTATAAATGCATACTTGGTAATGCCTTTGTAGTGAATCTTGCTTGAACTCTTTGATCTTGTTACTTGTTGTTGGTTATGTTCACAAACTTGCAACATCAGATTCTATCAATTAAGCCAATGAACTAGTAGAGACTGTTGGTTACAATGTACTAAACAAACCCTTTTACATAATATATGGAAGGCTATCAACTTAAAACACTTTATATGGTAAAATGAATTCATCATGC
>JAQIXX010006314.1:0-12403 GCA_034700605.1 Willowsia nigromaculata
ATGTGTAACAAGTACACAGCAACATCCTCATCATCATTTGCACACATTACAAGTTCACCAACCTAGTTCATCCCCATGTACCTCTTCAGTCGCCACATCAACGACACAACACAGTGGCAGCGGTAGTTGCACGACACTTTTAACTGTACCTACAATCGCTGAGGCTGGCTCACCTAGCTTTACCGTAAGAGTGGCAGGATCCTCTGGGGGACACCTTGTCAAGCAGGTATCGCAGCCATTGCCATTGAGTCATCATCATCATTATCACTCGTCAGAAGATGAGAGTGGTCCTTCTCCATCTCCACATCATCATGGTAATCCAGTAATCAGAAGGCAACACTCCCAACCTGCGCAGTCGTCAATAAGACCGTATCCAAATTACAGCATAGTTGGAAAAGGTCAGCTTTTTCACATTCTTAAGAGTGAGCAATTTTCTCGGGGGGATGAGGAGTCCACAGCCTACCTCGTAGAAACTCCAATGCTTCAGCTAGTGCCTACAACTGCAGCTTCATCAGACACCGGAGGAGAACCTAAAACAACTTCTGGTTTAACTCTGAAAGAAGTGCGACCTCTGTCTCCGATGCCTGCCTCCACTTCAGGTATAGGGGAAAGTTTTAGCATTACACTCAAGGAAATCGGTCACAGTCGTAGTCTCTCAAATGAAGTAGAAAGGGAGAGAGCTCCGCTACAGCACTCAAGCACAGTACCTGGTCCTACAAAAGACAACAGTTCATCCGGCACTACATCACCTTCTGCATCATCACTGACGTTGCTTGATTCTGGTGGAGCATCATCAGGTGACGGACAGCTTGTTCATCGTTCAGGTCACTGTCCAGCCCTTCGACCAGGTCCTGCCTTAGGATGCAATTTCTGCTGGAATTCCGTTGACAGCTGTGGTCGAGTGCTTCGCCGGAAAACCAAGTATTTCTGTCCAGAGTGTCACATCAACCTGTGCATAGTTCCGTGCTTTCAAGAGTACCATGAAAAATCAGACCGGAAGAAGAAGCCTCGGACAAAGTTGGGTCTCCCCAAACCAAGTTCCATGTGAGGATTCCAAGGGAAAGGGAAACTGCAAATGAATTGAGACCCTCTCATTCTATTCTGTAATACATTCAACATGATAAATTAACAAATATTTTGTACCTGATAAAGAACAAGTAACAAGAACATATTATATATTTTACAAATTGAAAGAATGAACTAACAAAAAGGTCAATTTAGAATTGGAACTGTTTCTAATTGTGAAATTTTTACACGTATAGACACGCACGCTACATTTTCTATATGTATTTATTTAGGCTAACTATTCCGAGAGTTAAATGTTTGCTAATGTACTTTTACGCGCGTAGTAGATAAACTGATTCGTTGAATCAAATGAGAACAAGCGGGCCCACTTCTGAGGCATGAAACCCGCACAATAATTATAATAATGATGTATTTTTTAAATAGAAAATCTCGTCTGTGTACTGACTACTCCCCATGCTAATTACGCATCCCCGAATTGCTGTGCAGTGATGGATAGTTTTAAGTGGTAAATATAATATCTTTAGTATAAAAATAGTTCTGGAGACGAATGTAACTTCAATTTTCAAGTGCCTTCCACAATTACAAAAAACAAACACATAACAAATTCAATATTAAATATAGAAAATACCCGTCGCATCATAATATATTTATAAAAAAAAGTTATATTGGCTTTATATCGTTTAAATCAGTATGAATTATCAAAGTTAGACTGCTCAGTTTTGTTCTGCCGAGTGCTTAAAAAAGAGATAGATGCGCACATGTGTATAAAAACTACTTAAAATGTTAAATTATAAAAAGAATGTATTATATTTTTAGCTTACCTAGCTTAGTAAATCTCGGTAGTTTAATTTAATTTTGTTTCTTTTTGGGGGGATTACATTGGATATGGTACTAAAAAACCTTTGAAAACGGAAAGTATTGTTTTTTATTCAAGAGTACATTGCAGGAAGGACAGACACACAGGATCATATAGTTAGAGTTAGGTAAAAGGTTTTTTTGTTAAATATTTTCATTTCACGGGCTAGCTGTATAGGTATTCGGTATAAATTTAATTTACGCGTATTATTCATAGATTTTTTTTACGTCGATCCGATATATAATATGTATTTGACGTTTTACTTTCTTGTGTTAATACAAAAATGAGCAGGCAATGCTATATTTTATTATAATAATAAATTGCTTGTTATTAGAAAAATAAAGAAACAAAGATACGAAGATCATTTCTTGTTTTTGATACATCATCGGAACGACGGAATGTTCATTATCAAATAGTTTAGTTAAAGTATTTTGTTGGAATATGTTGTTGTTTGAGTTTTGTAAAAATATTTTTTGAAATGAGTGATTGTAGTATTGATGATAACTCGTTTAGTTTAAATTGCTTTTGTAATTAGTACGTTAATCAGCTTATGTATTTGCCTTGATGTATAAATTTTTTGTTCAATTGTTTTGGTGATACTTACTGTGTTTTTTAAAATTTTATTTATAAGTTTAAAGTTTGGAGGTTGGAATGAACTCGCGTATATGAACTGTCGTCATAAGCAGAAATTGGCAACGCAGCAGCATCCCACTTGACACACAAAAAGGATTCAATTAGGTATAAATATGGAAAAGAAAAATTAAAGTAGTAAATATTTAATGAATTCTCAAAACGTGCGGCTACTGTTAAATAAATGAGTTTTAGACTGCTCAAATCAATTTTATATTCACAAATTATTTGATAAAGTTGAGCATTTTCGTGTGTGGGTTCATCCTTTTTGTAAACATGTTTATTAATTGATGTACTAAATTGGATGGTAATGCTGGTATTATATTATAGTTAAGTTGTTACGTTTGGTTCGTTGTTATAATGTTGTCGGTTTTTAGTTGTTTTTGTACATCTTTTTTTTTGTAGATTAGAGTGCAGGAGTAACTAAATTTAGTAACGAATAGCTTATTTGGGAAGTAAATCTGGTTGATGTTTTTTTTTACTGTGACGGAATAAATAAGGTGCATAATATATTGCATAATTTACTGAAAATAATGTTTGCTATGATTGCTCGTTTTTTTCTTTCTCAAAAATGTTATGTAGACACACACATTGTTCGTTTTAAATAATTAACTCTCGTTTTATTTTGGTAATCATGATCATTACTATTACTATATATTGTTATTAACTTATTGAATAGTGTAGATTTTACTATCCATTTATGCATATCATCACATTTGAATAAAAAATAATTAGCTGCAACAGATATGCAGTTTTGAAATATTGCAGTTGCGGTTCACGCATAAACAACTCATTTTTATTAGTATCGTAAATTTAATATACTCATGTAGCAAGTAACAGTAAAAATTAATCACAATAATCGTTAATTTAATGCGAAAATGACAGTTGATCAAAAAATTATGTTTTGCTCCACTTTTGTAGAACGAACTAAAGAAAACTATTTTTATTCCAAATGAACTGTAACTACGCAACTATGTTATATATTTTTTGCTCTTTAGTTATTGTGTAGATATTACCATCATATAATCATATCATATCATTAATAATCCTAATTGTTATTATTAAACATGATGGGCAAAAACGCAAAAATAATAAATGGTTAAAATCTATACAAAAATAATATCTACACACGTTATTTCTTTCCCACCACAGCTAACATTGAAAATTTTCCCAAATGTTTAGCAAACTCAAATTTAGAAAGATCGATAAGAAAAGAATGTAAGCCTTTGAAAAAATAATAGGTAACAGGCTTGACCTCCCACCGCTTGAAAACATCATGTCGATATTATGTACAAGTAGTGATATATTAGAGAAGTCCTAATTCTATTATGTATGTACATATTATAATTATTAATGTACATCAACTATTTTAAACTTTCTACTGTGCAAAAACTGATATATTCATTTTACATCTTTTCATTCATTTTTACGAACCGCACCATACATACATATAAGTACACATTCCTTATCAAAATCGTTGTTTCATAAATACAGTTGGTTACCGCACAGCATCATGGTTTGGTTTCATTTTTGGTTGCATACCGAATTTTGCAATAATTGTTGAATTTACAGCATTAAATTTTTTGCAACATCAAATTTGTCTGATATTTTCAGCTCTACATTCTAACTCCAATTTTATCACTAATAAAAGTGTTGATTTCATTTTTAAGAGTTTGGAATGAAAATGATTTTTGAACAAAAATGAGCTAGAAGTTGTGACTTGTGAGAGCCATGTTTTGCAGCAAGCATTTGTAATAATAAGATATAAATTCAAACTTTCAAAAATAATCGTAAAGGAACAGTCTTAACCTTAGAAATAATAGTAGGTACAAAAACTTTGAATTAGAGAACCCAAGGAACTAATAAATTATGTTGCCACTTGCAGAGCATCGGATAATATTATACAAAATGCACTAACTCGGAGCAAGTGCATATAAAGGTGTTATTGCTTTATAATAATGAACAATAGATTATAAAGATCATGTAGCATCCAGCACCGTTATTTATACCATCTTATCATAACTGCTTGCCTACCCGTTAGGTTGAAGTAATGATGAATTTTGCATCTACTATATTCATTTTCTTTTGTATTAACTTAACTGATGAATTGAAATTATCGTAAATATTATGGAAGTGCATTTTATGGGTAGTTGATGATGGGGTCAAAGACAATTAGCACTACAAGGATTTGTATATCCGCAAAAAGATGCGACGAATAGTGTTTAGATTGGATTAAATTACATCTAGATAGATAATAATGCATGCACATATAGCACGGATTAGGCATGCTTCCATATTGTTCTTAAAATTACAGTCTACATCTTTCTAAGATTATTTATTACGCACCACAAGTGGGTGAAAGTATAGAGTACATGCACGGCGTGTTTTCATTCATGGAAATTGCTTAGCACAGACCGCCTCCTTGACTTTCTCCATCTTCTTGAGCGGAATCCGCAACGGATTTATAGCTTGGAGCAGCGTTTTCCCGTATTTGAGGCTTGGTGGGGGCTTGCACAAGACCTTGAGGAAGCTTCAGATCACGGGCAAGTCTGTCAGGAAGAAAGAGAAAATAATTAGTACATTATTTTGTCATTCATTTAAATTTCACTCAGATTCTAACTCACTTTGCGTATTCAACGTCCATGTGTCTGATGAAGGGGCTGTGAAGAGCCTTCCGCGCAACCTCGGCATCTTCCTCGTCATATGCTCGAAGGAGTGTCTCCATCGCCTGAATCTCGTCCTTCTCACAATTACCACCCCATTCCTTGAACGCCTTTTCCGCAGCCACGTAGTCCTCTCGAGCCAACTGAACTAAAACTAGAGCAACCACAAGACGACCAATCGCTGCGATATTTTCACTCTGTTGGTTAATACTAATCTCTCTTCTTATCGCGTCTGCTGCCTCGTCGTACATTTGGAGGCGCACCAGAAGTCGAGAATATTTCGCGCAAAACTCTGCTGCCTGTCTCGGTCTGTCTTCAATCTGCGTTCAATCAAAGGTAAATCGAATGCAATTCAAACAATTAAGTTAGATAAGCTCAACAATTCGTAAATTATTGGAACTTACCAGCACCACTTCAACTCCCCTCTTATACAAGTCAACAGCTCTGGCAGGATACTGCGTTTCGATAATCTTGGCAGCCTTTTCTAAACATAAAGCCCCAGCGTCGGGCTGTCCATGCGTCTGATACATTAAACAGGCTTGCTCTGCAAGTGTTGCGATATCCTGAAGTTGACCCAACTCCTTGCACATCAGAATCGCTTGCTCGTTAGCTTTTCCAGCAGAATACAGACTAAAATTTCATCATTCAAAAATTAAAAGCCAAACATGATCATTTTACATAAAATAAAGTTATAATTAAATTTCCAAAATGATATAAAAACGCACCTATTGTTTTTTCGGTAATATTCTGAGGCCTTCAGTAGACAATCCTTACTTTCTTGATATGACCTGGTGCTCTTGTACAAGGCGGCTGTGAATAAAAAGTAGGTAATTTAACATCAGTAATTAAATAACCGTCATATAACCGTCAGGTATGAAATTATCAAGTCAAAATACCGGCTTTATTGTAATGATCTGCTGCAATATCATAATCTGCTTTCCATTTCATTAAGCCCGTCTTCAAGCTGGAAGAAGTCCCGTGGAAGACAAAGTGATAAATTTTAAAGCAACAATTAACATCATTCCCACCATCAAGTCTTGGAGTTTTGTTATAAACATTTTAAAATAATAAGATGGTTTAAGAGCTAAAATTACCTCTTCTCCGCATTTTTAATATGCTCGAGAGCCTCCTCCGTTTTCTTTGCATTTGCTGCAGCCATGCTTGTCCACTTAATTGTTCAAAATTTATACTCAATTAATGGATGTCTTAATGGTTTCAAAAAAAGGGTACCGACACAGCAGTGACGGTTTCTCCCTCTGCTCGTGGGTGTGACGCCTTTCTTTGGCTGCGTTAATTGTATAATGTGTGGTGGGCGAGATGTAGACCTGATTTACATGGAATGTCAAAACCACTTTAGATAATTTTGATGATGTATTTTCACGTTTTAGTTGTCATGCTAGTCATTCATTGCTCCAAGTCAAAAGTTTTGGCATATCTAAAATTTGCTTGAATCAATCTACTAATTAGCTCGAGAACTATAAAAACTGGATTGGCTTTCCAAATTTTATTCCCAAGAAATCTATCCACTCATTAAAAAACTTTCCTCATGATATGTTCAAGATATTTGCAAAGTAGCAGGTAAGCAGTGTATGTTCACGCGAGGAAATTGACGTGCTTTTGATGTTTTCAAAATTTGAAACTTTTTTTTATATGAGCGCTTTGCAACCAGCAACATAAACATGAACTTCACTTCACACAGTTTATGAAACTACGACAGATCACTATGCACAAGATTGCCTTCTTTCATAATACCTTGATCAACCTGTAATAAATATAAAATTTGTGGTTCACTTTTCGCCCATATCATCATTGCACAATTAAATGATCTTATCCCATATCATCTGTCTACATGAGCAACTATTTTTCGTTGTAACTTGTGTGTATTCTATATGTGCAAGCATTTACACAAAAGAGTATCGTGTTATTGATATACCCTAAATCCATAATAACCCTTTACTTTAGATGATGCATGCTCAGCGAAATGAAAAGCATTGAGCAGTATATCCAATGCATTCACTCAAGCAATGCGTTAGACTTGCGATTGCAAAAGTGGAAGCATTGAGAATCAAGGAATTCCATATAGTATGCAAAGGGAAAGTTATCGAGGAGAAAAATTATGAAAAAATTAGATGCAGTAGAATCCATAATATTTTGTGCTCTATTAGCTTTAATGTTTTAAGCGCATTAGTCATCATGCATAATAATATGTAGGTCAATTACTCTCTGGCATGAGTACTTTCTCCAAGTGGTCGTCAGTGAAAGCAAAACTAACCAAAAGTTGTTCTGAACATGTTCACCTACATGAAAATCTATATATCCAATTCAGCTAGTCGCAATAAAATCGCGATGCTCATTCAATTTGCCACTTTTCCGAGGGTGGAGCAGTTGACGGAGACCTTGAAAGTGAAGCAGATGAGAGGAGATAGGAGGCGGACCGATCTCCATTCTTGCCTTTTATTATGCTTTCCCTTCCACCACCTGCGTCTGCATCTGTGCTCATTGACTTTGACGTCAGAGAGAAAGGCAAGATCATGGAACAGACCAAACATTTTCATACGTACACACATATTCTGCAACAAAATCTCGGTACAAAACGATTTCAATGCAACTTTCTCTCAAATTTACAAGAAATTCATGGAAATTTTTTTATGTCATTTGCTTTCACTGGCATGATAAACTCAATTTGAAAATTCCCATGTCCAACAGCAATGAAACTTGCATACAAAACTTATGATTTCACTTTTAGCTATTTTATTCCATACTCAGAAGTTTCCAATCCAAGTTCATATCTACAGGAAGGCAGGCATGCATTGGAAAGTGTTGGAAAATAAAGGGTGCGGGTGCAACGTGGAGTCGTGATCGGGTGTTGGTCTATTCTGGAGTATTACTTTCTTTTCTACATCGCTACATTTTCATAGAATGTATCAATTGTATACACTGTTGTGTATTTACAATGCATACTGTTTATATGGAAACTAATGTTTATGGAGAAAGTATAAAGGCATGCCAACAGAGTTTCAGCATATGGTTTTCTGGAGAAAGCACGACACAGCTTGGACACATAGAGTGCAAGGGCGCTGTAGAAACTAAGCAGAGACGACAAGCAAATCGTGAACCTCAAAGTGGCCTGGTCTTCGAAAAAGGCTGTTGCTCAGAAAGAAAGTTGGACACATAGCAACACCAAAGGAGAGCAAGCAGTGCTTTCACTTTGGGGAAATGAGAGAGGACCAATGAAATAGTATCCTCAAAGGGTTATCTATTTGCTTGGCAGTAGCTATTCTCGGGACTACTCTATGAAATGGAATTTTGCATTTTTTAGTGAACGCAACAGTGTACGTAGACAAATGACGTCTTTAAATGATGTTTTCAAACCTTAAAATCGTCAATGTAATGTACAGTTTTGAGTAAACACAAAACGCAACAGTGTAGAATGACAAATGACGTCTTTAAATTACGCTTTCAAACCTTAAAAGCGTCGATGTATTGAAAGGACACCAGTCAAGTTCGTCATATTTTGGAAATCATTTCCATATAAAGATGCTGACGTGAATGAAGCTATTATTCATGCTTTCACTTTTTACCTTTTAACAAAGGTCCTTTCTCAACTTGGAGAAAGCATACATCTAATTTGCAAAATTGATATAAAAATTAGTATGCATGGCTGTTTCAGGCGTTACCTCAAGCGATATTTCTACCACCTCTCTAAACTTTGTTACGTTTCACCATATCATCTCTCTCCATTTGAAATTTCCAAAATCCAACAGTTTAGACAGAATGACGTCCGTTCCCTATACTCAAAGATGTGAGAACATTTTGGAACATTTTTATCCTTCCAAGAACAACACAATATCATATCATCCATTACAATTCTTGGAACATTTGAGCATTGCCAGTGGAAGAGTGCACACAGACGTATGTAAATCACTTGGAAGAGAGTAGAGAGAGAGCATCATACATAACCCTTTACACAGATAACAATAAAAAATACTACTACTAACGCTAAAAACCTAATCATAATATTCCGTCGTA
This sequence comes from Willowsia nigromaculata, assembly GCA_034700605.1. NCBI lineage: Eukaryota > Metazoa > Arthropoda > Collembola > Entomobryomorpha > Entomobryidae > Willowsia > Willowsia nigromaculata. The sequence continues at coordinate 9,205 of JAQIXX010006314.1, forward strand.
GTAAAAACTCGTGTGTGCATACAAAAAAAAAATATTACACACACACTCCGAGTCACACGAGACGAGTAAACAACTTCAACTTGAAGGTTACTCGAGGTGTTGCTGGTTTGGTTTGCGTTTGGTGATGCTGCTGCTGGTATCGTGGTGGAGAAAGTAATCAATTTTATTACCCTTTTCTTTTGTAGAACCACTCGCAAGGCTAAATAGGAGCCTACATATTTACGTCGTTCTCTCTCAGCTTGCCTCTTCACCTTTCCCTTCCAACCACACTACTAGCTCTCTACTTTCTCCTCTCGTGCAAGAGTGAAAGCATTGGAGGGATATCACTGCCACCTCCATGATATCCAATCCATATAGTACTACACAACGTGTGTATACCACCTTACTTTACAAATCCTTTCCTTTTTTTGAGGTGGATTGGATTCGTTTGCTAGTAGTGATCATGATGGTAATAGTGAATTTGTGACACTGAGATGATAGCAGAGGAGGAGAAGAGATGTGCTTTTTTCACGGGAACAACGCGACTAAAACGCGAGCAGAGTGTGTATCTTTTATTAAAAAAGGAGTAGAAGAAGTAGTGGTAATTCTGGTGTAGTAGAATCCAAACAAGAAAATATCATCATCATGATGATCCACTGCGGACAATGTTGAATGCGAAAAAACTCTCATTTCTCTTCTCACTACACAACAGTGTTCTCACGTCACACTGGGAGAACCAATTATAAAAAAAATATAACTATAGGGAAAAAAGGAGAGAAAAGAACGGGTTAATATTTGATGGTTGTTTCTCTATCGCATTTTTTTTTCGCTAGTCTGTAGTCAGTAGTTTAGCAATGGAGGTGGTGCTTTTTCCAAGATAACATGTCTTTCCTTCCGACAGTGGAGATGTCACCTTTGTGAACATTTACTGCCCTATTAACAAAGTGAGAGGAAATAAAAAGTGTGAGGTTTTCCACACACAATAGTAACTAGTTTAGGTGTAGAGCAATCATTAATAATCAAGTTCACGTCTTGTTGAGAGCAAAAACTGCCAGTAAATAAATAAGTGACTAGAGAAAAGGGAAAGGGACTGTGTGCTTCTTAAGAGAAAAAAAAGTGTAATGCTTTTTGTGCAAATGTCAAGGTCAACCTGGAATGTGTGAACTGGAGGGAGCGCACAAAGGCACGGATTCTTCAGTAATGAAAACCTTTCACCACCAACTTTCGCGAGACTAAATTTTGTCTGTGGAAAGCTATAAGAATATTTTTTACAATTTGCTGAGCAAGTAGTACTAACAAGCAGTTATCAGGATATGAGGAATTAGAGGCACGTTGATCTCGTCAGATTTACCAAAATTTATAGCTGTAACATCAAATACCACTGGAGAAGGAGGAAACTTAACAGATATATTGTCGGGTCATTAGAAAAGCACTAAAAATACAAGTAAGTAGCTCATTTATAGAATTTTTTATTGATAATGTGCGTTAGCTGGAAGATTATGTGTTAACTGGATTAAGAGGAGAACATGGAGGAGAACATGGAGGAGAACACAAATCAGACAGCTTGCATTAAACTAACTAATGGTTTTTATAGGGGTTTTGTTAATGTTGAGGAATAATTGGATTGGATTGAATTATTTGTGTGTGTGACAGGAAAGAGGGATTAAGTTTTTGATGAATTCTGTTGGGACGAAATGTGGACACGGAGAAGTGGGCTGCAGCTCTCCTTTTTTCAACATGACACGAGTTTCATGTTTGGGAACGTGATCCAGCCAAGTGCTATCATTAGTCCAAGTTGGGGTCGAGTGGATAGTAATAATTTTGAGGGAGACACCACAGCAGGATTAACCCACTCGATGAATGAAAGCTCGAGAAATTTCTTGGAACACTTGTTAGGGAACTCGATCGGGCTCCAATTCTCAACGCACGCTTTCCGTTGTAAGTCTTCTCAGTTTAATTTGTTTAGGGATAAGCTATGTGTCAAGGTGTGTCGTTTATGCTATAAATAATTTTTGCTTATTTTTTGGTAGACGGACAGACGACACTCGGATTGGATTGGCATTTAGTGAGCCAAAGGATTAACGCTGAGACTCTTCAAATTTAATGCAAGATAGACGGATTCACTTGACTCGGAATAAAAGGATATTAAAATAGATTGTTGCCCTTTTGTAGTCAGAGGAAGCAGCAAGTTATAAATTGTGACAGGATTCACACTTGCGATTAGCAGTAGTGGAGCAGCATTTTTAGACCTTCTACTCCATCGTCTCTGGCTTTGTTAGAACGAAACAGTTTGATAGTTTGGTTTGTGAACTTTGCCATCTTTGAATTTTGGCTTGGTAAAAAAATAGGAATATAGATTTTGTGGTAGAGGCAGGGTTAAAGCTCAATGAGAATTGTAAACGAAAACAGAATCTTTGAATTTGTGATGATAACTAACTGATCAGTTATACGTAAAAAGTAGAAATTACAAAAAAAACGACGGTCGCTTCGTTGGAAAAAAAATTCGCCAAATTACACAAAAACAAGCGCAGATAAAATTAGTCACCCTTTTCTTTCACTTGGATCCTTAAGAGAGTAACATCAAACTCGTCATCATGGCTCTTCAAAGTTTGCACGAAATGATTCGCAACCTCTCCGCCTACATTAAGGTATGGTAATTGTCAAGATTGTCGGAATCGGTTATTTAATTTGGAGCTAATGAAATATTTAATCGAATAATTGCAGAGTCTGGAGGTTCTCTGCGAATGTGGAGTCACACTGTCGAAGAATTTTGAGCGACTGTTATCGCAGCACGCAGGTGGTGGCTCAAACATTGCAGGTGCTTCAACATCGTCAGGAACTCTGGACAGTGATATGCTCAGTCAGTCAGTGGCAACTTGGGAGCTGGTAAGTATATAATAGACATATAAAATATATAAGACATTCAGATAACTTGGATTTGTTCTGATTTGCTTGTTTATTGTTTAACCGCCAGGCTCACAAAGTTGCCACGGCAGATACCAACTCCCTCATTTCCGAGCTCCTTCCTCTTCTACAGGAGACGGTGCAGGGCGTCATGAAGGATCCCAATACGATACAGTCCAGCAGCACTTACGAAGTCAGTACATTTTATGACCATTTCCGAGCAATTGATTAATTGTGTGCTTGATACAAGTTGTAAATGAGGTGTCTCTGTATTTCTCAGGTCTTTCGATCCTGCTTCTCTGCCTTTTTTCAAATT
>JAQIXX010006315.1:0-12402 GCA_034700605.1 Willowsia nigromaculata
CTTAAGCCATTATAGGGTGTGTAAACCAATCTTGAGAAATGACTACCAAAATTATTATTAGTATACATCTATGATATCATGTAGTTTCTGCATATATAAGTTGAACACCAAGAGACAAGACAACAACACTTTTGTGTGTACATGTATCCATGTACAGCAGAATTCAACTCCATACCTTTTCCCATTCTTACATACATTATATATTATGAAGGAAGCTCTTCCGTATAATTATCTAACTGCGGAAACTTATCATTACCTTTTTGATACGAATTATTTAAGAATTCAATCTTTTTCAAATGTGAAAAGCCATCACATCTTCGCATACCGAGGTTGGCCAAGGGAACATGGGTTACAATTTACTGAACAGCATAAAGGGAAACATGCCACAACCCTATGCAAAAATTGGATTTACAGAAAGGGTTAAATCGGCAGTTACACACGTGCCAATATAGTAGTGAAGGAAAATTTGTTTGGGAGCAAAAATTCAGAGTTTCGGCATATAAGGCTCAAATGCAATTTAACGCGTATCACCACAGCTAGCTATTAAGGGTTTGACCTGTATATGGATGGAGTAGTAATTACTTTGCCCCTGTACAAACTAAATTTTATCACTTTCCTTACGCGGTACAATGTACAATATTAGAGCTAAGCTTACCATTATGGAAAATTTATATGCATAAGTACGAAAGGTAAACGACTTGAATGAAATATCTAGTCATGCATAAAAGATAAGTACATATTAAGGGAAGTATACAGACAGAAAGAAATGAATGCATAACGAATTTTTTTTTTTTTTAAATGGCACAACCCTTTTGAAATCTCCTTCCCACTATGCACAATGTCTTGTGAAGTTCTGTAATACTTGTGAATAGCTTCATACATACAATTTTAATAATAAATACACGCATATAGGACATTAAAAGATTTTACATAATAATATTCCCTTTGGAACAAGGAGTAAATGCTTTTATTGCATAGCTTAAGGTAAAGTGAAAGTTTGATTATTCGTATGTACGTCCTCAACTTTTCCTTCCCAGTTTCTAAATGTATCTACGAATTTCCTAATGCCATATTGTAAAACATCGGGGCAGGTCAACATTCTATGGTTTAAAATAGTGTGCATCTCATAGGTCATAGGTCAGACGTTGATCACATTACTAACTCATTCTTATCTTTAAAACCATATTGGTCTTGTATAAAGTCATTTCATTGTGCAAAGCTTTGAAACAGCACGTGCGTCTTAGGTATTATCAATATTATTGGGCTTCTGAACTTTTTCGTAAATTTAATAATAAGTGTATCTTCCCTTGATTTTCTAGAAACAGCAGCAGCAATTCTAGCGGTGATATTTTCTCTCTTTTTCTTCTCATCTGGATTCATGACATTTCGTGGAGCTGATGAGGTAAGCCAAGGGATTCGCCACCATAATTAGTTTTCACTTGTTAAAACTCTGCGTCTATTCCTTTTGACGTCAGCTTCTGGGAATTCGCAGTCATTTGTTGAGCATTCGATTTCGTTCACAGTCTCGTCACATATTAACGCGCTTGAAATGGAAATGAGAGGTAGCACAGCAATTGCAATTATTAGTTCAGGATTTAACTTGAAGACAGAAGGAATGTGATTTTAGGAGTTTGGTAATTGCTACAAATAGACAAGTGACAGTAAAAAATGGGTTGTCAACGTTGAATTTTCGTCTTAAAGATCTAAATATAGAAAGTAGTAATAAACGAGTATTTCAACCTTACACATTACTAGAAAAATAATGTATGTAGTAATTTTAAGGAAGCATCAATTTCAAAAGCTTCTTTCAAACACATATTCATATTTTTAACACAAACTTAAGTTTTTTGATGAAGTTTAACCATCATTTTGCATGTACACTTTAGAATTCTGAAGCCAAATTCGTCAGCATGAAAGCAGGAGAGATTGTATTGCATTTGAAGTCGCCTTAAAGCTTGGTTGAATTTAACCATTCTCTAGTTTTAATACCGAAATCTCACAAAAGCAAAAGGCCGCATGTAATATGCATACACAAGTTTCTCGTTACATATCCAAATGCTAATTGGCCTTTTCTAAACGAAACGAACACAACACATTTTTTCTGTTTCTCAATGCAATGGTTCAAACACGCTGCTTGCATGGTCGCACACGTAAAAATTTAAATCTGAAAATCAACAGAATGAATCAACCCAACTACACAATCTGCCACTATATATGTACCGTTACGGCTGCTGTCATCACTCATGAGATAAAAAGATGTTGCTGGAGGTGCAGTTGAAATGAAAGAAAGTCTATTCTTTTCAGAGTACACAGCAGGTTTTGTGCAAAACTTTAGTCAGAGTTATGTGGCACACGGGGATTGCTGTTTCCAGCCATATATCTACTGCACATTATGCATTCGTAATATTTTCCAGAAAAATTATTTCTCGGCCATTCATCCTTAACGATCCCAAAAAAGTTCGTAAATAAAAGTACCGAATTCGACATTCCCATATATAACCGTACGGACAACATTGAAACCAACTAACTTTAGGATGAAAAAATAAGATTGAAATTTTATGCACAAGTTGATACACCGTGTTTCTGGTGAAACCTGGAATCGAGTTTAACTCTCATGCCTTAAATAAAGAAGAAGCATATGTTAAGTAATATTTAATAAATGAAGTTGTCAACGTCAATCTGTCAGCGTCCTGACCCTCTTTATTTAAAATATATTATGCTTTTCTGCCAAAAAGTATAAATGCGTGTTGTAGTCAACATCGAAGATGATGAAAATGTTTCGAGCTGAGCTGACATGAGGTAGACAATATGTGGATGGGTAGACATAAAAATGCAATTTAAAAATGACGTTAAATAATTCAGTTTTTAGCAGGATGCAAGTAAACTTGCAAAGTGTAGATTTTCATGAAATATGAAACGATGAAATGTAAAAGTGGTATGGATTTTTAAGGCCACATAGAAAATTTCGAGGCATTTTTATTCGAATACGTTAGCTCTCGATCTAAAATGTATTTTGCATTCATTAATTTTCTTTATCAATTTCATGATTCATGTTCAAAACATGACATGTTGTAGAATTGCAATCTGCAAATAAATAAAACTTCTAGTTTTTACTCCGACTCAGGGGAAAATCTTGAGGGTTTGTTTGGAAGTTTGTATTCACATTCACCTTTTCATGTTCTAGTTATAATTTAGAATATAATAGTCGATATTAACATCAAATATGTCAGTTTTGTTACGCACATTTTATGTTAAAATTTTCCTACTCGGCTCTCTATGATTGAATCTTGGCATCGATCCCTACTATAAAAATGTAGGAGTATATAAGCTTGTAAAGCCAAATTTTTATGAAATGTGAAAGTTTACGAGAGAGTTAATGGAGTTTGTTCATATATGGGCTTAAAATATTTTAGCTGAATAGCTTCGAATCGCTTTAAGTGGTAATAAAACATGGTTTTTGTGATTCAGGAATCATCAGTTCTGATTGGAGGAGGTGCTATCGTACTATTTCTTATTCTTGGCAAAAGATTCACTCTGATGTACTTTGGTTTACTGCTTAAACCGACTCTGCCCGAAGGTGACTTTCTAAATCCGTACGGAAAAACAGTACCAGTAATTTTCACAGTTCTTCTTTACCTAGTCTACCTGGCTATTTTATTCTGCTATCACAATGAGTTGAAGCATTTGGACAGCCAAGAGAGACCCATGTCCCCTCTCAACTTTCAAAGCCCGAGACATATTCGACCGCCAAGTGGAGCAGGCACTCCCTCTGCACTTCCTTGAGATCAGGATGAAGATATTATTGAAACTGCAAGCATTTAATTAGTTGAATAATAAAATTACATGCAAACTTTTACATAGTACTATTACATGCCTCGCTCGCACATACTAATTTAAGAAGAAAAAAAATCAATCCTATATTCAATAAATTATTCATACACACAAGTAAATTAGTAAATATCCACATGGATAAAATAGCATTTTACAAATAATAAATAAATTATAAAGCCATGTCATTGCCCACTCAAATAAACATTAAGCATTTGAAAAATTGTCAGATATATACTTAACTTTTAAGGTCATCGTGCGTGGGAATCTCAGAGAAGCACACGTCTTAATTAATCATGTATGCCACCAACAATAAACTCCATTCCCAAAACAAGGTGCCGAACTACACTTGATTTATAAGTACCTATTGTAATTTAGCCCAAATATTTCAATAATAATATATTCCTAATCGTAAATTATTGCCCACCCCAAATTTTAGCAAGCATCTCTACTCAAAGTGATATATCTGGAACATGATCACTGACCTTTGCTCATAATCACAATCGTAAACATTTTGCTCTTACACCCATGTTGCCAACTTGTAAAATAAAACCTTTCTGGTCAACTACTTTGTTCGTGGTAGGCATTAATTCAACTACAATATGAGGTGGATGGAACGATAGAAGTGACAAAATGTGCCAATATCTGTAACATGTGTGCTGAACTGTGTGCTGGTACATAAAATAGAATTTTTTCTTTTACAGAGATGATAAATAGTAAAAGCAGAAATGATTTTATTACAAGTTATAATAATTGACATTTTCAACTGGTTCAAATTAATGGCAAGTTGTACGTAAAATTGAAAAATAAAACATTGCCCGGACACACTCAAGTCACTTGAAAAATTTCCTTTCAATGGGATATCTATACATCCAAGTTTATCTAAACAGGGGAAAGAAGGATGCAAGGTTTACGATTAAAAGGACAAATAAATAAATATAATGAATGCATTCTGGCATACTTCATACTTGTATTAGGTGCATATTATTGTAAAACCTACAAGTTAAGTTTAAGGAACCAATACGTTTCATCAATTCATTAGACAAGTTAAATATGTACTCAATTACTATCCAGCTTGTATGTCAGGTCATTTTGTTGAGCAATATATCGTAGCCATTATTTTAGTTTGATTTCCGCATAAATATTGTAAATAGCTGTATTGTTTGCACTCTATAAACATGCATTTTACACTCTTAAATGATTAAATATAAAAGTCAGTATTATACTATAATTAATGTTTCAAAAAATCAATGTAAATAATAAAACATACCTATGCATAGTATATTTTCAGGGAAGTTTAATACATATAGTTATATTATGGTATGTCCATAAATATGATGTATAGTTCATATTTTGACATGTTCAAATAGAGTAAATGCTTTAGTATTACACATTATTATTAAGAAATTCCCATGTGCATAATTATTATTTGAATTTTAAATCTTAATGACAATGACAATTGACAAGTATACTACTACTATACAAACATGAATGCAGGAAATTTAACCGTTGAGATTTTAAAGAAACCAAACGGTAGTTATTAGTGGTTGTATATAAAAGGTTTGTGCAAGTCATAAATATAAGTTTGTAAATAAAGCAAGCTATATAAGTTAATATTGCATTTTACTTGTAGATGCAACGGCAAAACATGTAAAATTTAAGTCAAAATTAATTTTTTATACCTATCACTGTAATATAGATTTATATTTCCATGCAATATAAAAGATTGTGAGAAAAGGGTGCATTTTTTGAAGCATGAATGTGGTAGCAGGTGGTGCTGATTTTCGGGTTTGCTGTCATTTTCAGTCGTATTATTATGTTACAAATGGATGTGAATGCATTATGTAGCACGCGTCTTGCTTACTGCAGACGAAAAAAATATCATTTAAATTGATTCTTAAAACCATGTGCGTGACAATTTTTGGAAGATAAATAAAAAGTAAATAAGTAATTGGACGGTGGGGGTAACTTTTGATATTGGAATTGCTGGTTGTATAATTTTTTTGGGATATTTTGATGATGAAATTGAGTACTTGCACCATTGAATGGAGGTGTTTTTTATAACTTTGTGGTTTAACATTCAGCGTCGTTACCGTACTAATACGTTGATAGTGATGAATATAGATGTTTGCGTTTGTTTAGAGGTTGGTTTTAACCGAAAAATGATGCATGAAATTCGAGAAGCGCTTGTCACTTCAACGTATGCAGAATATTAATCTTATCTATTTCACAGCTAATGTTCTCTATATAATGAAATAATTAAAAAATAAAAACAAAAAGATAATTTCGTGTGCTAGTTCGTTGTTTTTTCGCAACTGGTTTACTTTCTAATTAGTTTAAAAACTCGTCCCTACAATTCATCTCTTAATAATATCTAAATGCTTGCTTCATTTATTTTTCTGCTGCATATGCATATGTTCGCATATTTTATTCTTATAATATTCATTATTAAATTACTTTGTTGCTTTCAAAGAATTTAAAGGGGTTTCATTAAATCCATATATCAGGTCCATATACACTCGCAAGGATGCCAAACTCAAAAAATATCTGGTGTATCGAAAACTACCCATCATAATTACCTTTCTTTATTGATCATTAAATTATGCTGAGGCATATGCGTGGAAAGTTTTTAATATCTGCCTGGACATAATAAAATAACCCACACGAACACTATCCACATACATAAACTACAAATACGTTATATAACTTATTGTATCTTGGGTCCTCATGAAACTATTATGGCCAATGAAATTTTTATATGCATTTAATTGTGTTTTGGACTTTGGGAACAATAACCTCATTTTGTTTTTCTGGTTTTTTGCAGTTTATGAGAAAATGAAATATGTATAGATATAGTCATACAAATATGTATAAATATAACTTTTTTGTGATTATAGAGTAAAGTTTACAGATATCAACGCAGTCATTGTTGTGTTGCTAATCATTGCCAGCATTGTCAATGGTGTAATACGGCGAACAACAAAGAAACTACCTATTTTCACTCCAATAATTTTATTTTTTTATAAATTTTATATCCTTTTAGAATGCCCAGGTCCAGGTCTCTGATGGGGATGGGACATCAAAAACAAACGCAAACGAGTGCTTCCTTCATGGATTTTCGAGCAGAAGTTGGTCATGACAGAAAACGTCCCAACAAAAACGAGCAGGCAGCCGACACTCATGCAGGTAATAGTAAAGTCTCCTACTCCAAACAACTTGACCAAGATAAAAGCAGAAGCAACACAAGAAATTGCAGTGGTTGTTTTGAAGCGAGACAGAAAATACGCTCCAATGCTCTGGTTATAATAGGTGGACAACAACTGCACCTTGTAGTAAGCGTCCAAAACAGAATGAAATGCTTTCTCTTTGTTTCGGGGGTCTACAGATGTCAGGTATAACCTTGTTCAGTAATCAAATATACACATATTATTTCCAAGTTGAATCTGTGACGGGCTTGTTATGAAGAAATTGTACAAACCTGAATCCCTGCATGGATGTTGAAATCGTTTGTAAATAGAACAGATTGATGTAAATTTGCAGGATCAAGCCTCCCCATGCGGTGGTGAGAACCCAGCATTCATATATGCATCCCACAGCCAAAGCAGTGTTTCTTGTAGCGTTGTTTTCATAGTAGGGATTCAAAAAGTAAGAGCTCAAGTATCTTCCTTCAGATGGATTTAGGAGGAAAAGTGGTATCATCACTACAAAGAGCTGAGAAAAGTACTGAACTCCCATAATAACAATTGTAGTGTCACGAATCTTGCTATCTCGTTCAAACAGTTTCTTTGCATTGAAAGTATTGAAACCTATGAATTCAAGAATGCCAAATTTATACAAATGTACATTTAAAGTCTTTAGGTGGAAGACACATACTTAATTGATCTAACGTTTTATAAAATAGACTTCCAACTTTAATGTTTGATTGACCAGTTCTATAATATCACGGCGATGTTTAATGAATATAAATTGTAGTGTACAGCAGAAGGGAAGTACTAAAGCATAGAAACCATTAATGACCAATTGGGTGATTTTCCCTTTCTCAATATACAAATTCCATTTTTGATAAAGATCAAAAGCTGATAACACAGCAATAGAAAATGTGCACAACTGCTGAAAGTACCAGACCAAAACTTTTAAATCTTTCACTTTCTTCAATCTCGTGTTTTCCGTCCAAATAAATTCTACAGAGTGAGAACAAAACAAATAGAAATAGCGGATCAATCCTTTCGCGAATTTCTCTTTCCATGCTTGATATATCATTCGATTTTTTGACATTTTAAATTTATGTTAACAAAACTTGGGATAAGAGTGTTCCCGTAGCTTAGAAAAAGTTGGATCTAAAAACGACTAAAGTTTTGTATCTGCATGCATTCGTTCGTTTGTGAATAGGTACCAAGTATGACTGTCTGGGATAAAGCATTCGGTTTACATTGATCATTCTTTCCATGCCCGTTCTTCCACCATTCCGATTTCGTTCTTAAGGATGTAAATATTAAATTAGTGTTTTGACCATCTCATAATAAACCTTCTTATTGCGAATTAATTTAATGGTAGCAACTTCGTTTAAACCTACTTTAGTTTTATACCACCACAGAAAAAACCAATAAATGAGTAATCAAGTAATCAAACAGCTACAAAACCGCAGCTTAAGATGCCTAGAAAACTATTATCGATTAATCCTAAAAGTACTCGAAAAGATGACACTCTCATAATCAATAAGCAATGCAAGTGGTTACAAATGCTGTAACCAACACATTCCCTAGTTTGGTTTGCACTGTTTTTGATAAGCTTTTATACAATAAATTAAATGATTGATGATAAACAAAAAGCTAACCATTTGCAATGTAGAAGATTAATTATATGTATTTGAAAATATCCTCCAAATTCGAGTCAGACTATATCCCGAAAAAGTATAAAATTATGCTTACTCAAAAAAATGTAATAATGCCATGATGAAAAATGCAGCCTCAGAGGAAATTCACCGAAAAAACTGTGTACTTGCAGAGAGTTATGCATTTCATTCACATCATTGGAAAATTTATTGAAGTCTTGTTACAAGTATTGTGGCTGTATTTCATTAATCAATAACAACTTTGTTAAGCAATTTATACTTAAGATTTTGTTTACTTAATATAAAACTGTTTAAAATCGTTCGACCTGTGGCCTTACTGTTTGTGTTATCACACTTGTCATGTTATAAAATAAAACTACCATTAATTTCAACTTTTAAAAATTATCCAGTTCTGCTCCATCCCTTATTGGGCCCTGGACCTGCACCACCTATACCTTGTGGTCCCCACCCACCAGTTGCAGGTTGCTTTTCCCCGCCACAACATCCCCCTGGTCCTGCCGGAGGCGAATTAATTGGGCGAGGAATGGGACTACCCCCTGTTTGTCCACGACCAGATCCCCATCCTGGTGAACCAACACTATTTCCTCCTGAAGATAAACCCTGTTGTGTTCCGGGTGCCCACCCACCAGACTGCAGTGGACCACCATTTACATAATTTCCACCTTGGTAATTGTTATTTGATCTTGGAATGAGATGCCTGGGGAAAGCCATAGTTAAAGCCACCGGAATCTTGAGATTTCCTGATTCCCCCATGCAAATCTGATTGCTGAGAATTTCCTCCTAGCAAGCTGGCTCCACCCGTGTGCTGTGGACCACCAAAACCTGCATTCCATCCCCCAGATTGTTTTCCAAGCCCAGCTCCAAAGGTATTTGATGCAATTTTATCCCCTGCATTGAATGCTCCTGATTGCTGATTGCCTCCTCGTCCGACATCCCATCCGTTGTTTGAATCTTTGTTGCAAGGCTGGGAGCTACCTGGACCATATCCAACATTGAAGCCGTGTCCCAGAACATCACTTCTAGAGCCAGAAACACCTGGTGGCCCACCAAATCCACTAGGTGGTTGTCCACCAGGTCCCCACCCTCCTTGCTGGATACCACCAGAGGGTCCCCAGCCGCCACTTTTTGGAGAGAATGCGTTTCCAGGCCCTCCAAACTCTCCTCCACGGTTACCATTTAAACCTTTTTGTGGTCCACCAGGACCAGGTCCCTAACCAGGGCCAGGAGAACTGTTGACTATACAAAGCATTTATAAGTTACTCAGTTGTCGGTTTAGGAAAGGAGGGATCACCGGCCTTGAGAAAACGTGCAATAGTATTCTATATTCTATAATCTAATTTCATACTTACCTGTCACAAAAACATTGAGAAATGTTGCAAATGAAAGCAACAGTGAGAGAGGGTTCAGAAGGAGTTTAGAGAACATTTTCGGATTTTGTTTTAGATAAAAATATATTTTTCATACAATATTCTGTGGTAAAATTTATCGCTACAAAATAAGACTTACGCGGTCAAAATCTTGGAGTCAACTGAGGAGAGGACGTTGGACGTACTACTGTCCTGGGTCATTTCACACTTTTCTTTTGGGCTGTATTAACAACAAGGCCTAGAGTTATATCTTTGTAAGGCCTTCATGTATTGTGGACTTTTCTATGTAAATTTTCTTTTGAAAGCTTGCATACAAGCATAAAAGTAAAAAATAAGATCACTTCATACACAAAAACAGACTTGGACTATAAGGTTTAAGCAAGTAAAGTGCTATGCAAATCGGTCTTGAACAGTGCTCTTGGTTCTCTCAATACGCTCCAAACATTAAATTACAATCGGTAATATGCAAAAGAAACTTGATTTTAAAATGAAAAGCTACGTACCTTAGATTATATTCTTTCTTTCTTACAAGATGCATTATGTCCAAGTAAACCAGACCTCGATTTGGAATACCATGAATCGGAGGCAAAGTAAAAATCAGAGTCATGTATGGGTTTAAATGAAGACCTTTTAAAGGAGAATCTTGTATAAAACAATTTACAATACGGATTATAGAAGACCTGATTCTTATTTGCAATTTATTCATTATTCATGTTATGAATACAACTACTATATCTGCTGAAAAAACATTGGTTGGGTGTAGTGGCAGTGTGGACACCTTAAAACGCCATCACAAGTAGTCATAGTCAACGAGTCGTTGTGGCTGTGTAACAAATGTATTTTTTTGTATTTATATCGAACTACCAAAAGGCCTTGAACTCTTGATGTTTGATCTCAATTGTAGCAACACTGCCCCGAATCTCATTGTTTCATGCCTTCCGTCAACGTTCGCTTTTAAATGCTTGCTTAAATGGATTCGAAATGTGCTGCCCAATAGATTGGATCGTTGTAGCATTGATTATTATTGCACATTTGAGAGTGACAACTGGTCAGCACAACTGGACTTGCCTCGGTACACCTACCCATGAAAATTGTCACATTGCTAATCGGAGGGAACACGAAAAATCCTCCTTCTTCTTTTGGTTTGATCTAGCCTTCTATGACACACCAATTTATATTTCTATATACCACTCTTTCTGATGATGATTATTACTAATGTTTCTCTTACCTCTCCTATTCAGCAAATTGCCACCTAGTGAGCCGGCAGCATCACCAGGCGGCAGATCTTGTGTTGAACGGGAATATGTCTCCGATACTGAGACATGGGTAGACGCATTAAATTCGAGAATGATGTCAAACGAGCATCTTCTTAATGGTTCATGCGAAATATACTTCAGAGCCACTACACCGGAGCATCCCGATGCCAAAAATCTAATTAAAGAGCCCTCACTACAAAATGTCAGTTGCAATTCCCCATTTTCATCAGTGACTGGGAATAGGGAAGATCTTGTCCAAAATCTTGACATGGAAAAAGTAAGAGAAAGATTGGGGCCTGTAAAGCAGCGTCGCACTGACAATTTATTAGCTGTAGGTTATGAGCTGGTAAAAAGGCGTGTAGAATGCTTGGAGACGGATGTATATAATATCACAGATCCGTCCGACATCACTAATATATCGATACCCATAACATGTGTGCATTGTCCAGGCACAAATAAGTTTTCAAAATCGACTAGTACTACAATGTCTGAGGAGATTTGGGATGAAATTCCTGCAATTACAGGCCGTCTTGTGCCTTTCGCCACCAAAGGAGAAAAGTGTACTCTGGAAAATGAAGCTTATCTTCATGGAGCAGTGATGTCCTCTATGCTTAAAGACAAAACCTTGGCCAAGGATGGGATGCCGTGGGGTAAACTGCACGAGTTCTGGCCGCGCCTTGTCAACCTCAACGTTGCTGGAATCGATTTAGTTGCAGATAGAGACCACGCGTGTGCGAATAGACCAAGACCATCAAGTCATCAACTTTCAGATGAGGAATACTACGACGAATTGTTGCATGGTGACTGCGTATTCAATCAGAGACTGGCTGTGGAACCATCACTAATCGCTAATACAAAATTACATACTTGAATATATAGTTATGAATTGAATATGCTAACTAAACTTTAGAGTTAGAGTCAATGTTGAATGTTTGGAAACATTGTAGGTGGAAGGGATCGAAGATTTTAAAACGCACTTATGTAGAGGTACTCATTCTGGCTATCATGAGTATCCTGACCCCGGCCCTCCTCCTCCTCCTACTACTATCATTACCACTCCTGCCCCCGGCCCTCCTCCTCCTCCCACACCTCCTCCTCC
>JAQIXX010006316.1:0-12395 GCA_034700605.1 Willowsia nigromaculata
AGCGAGCAAACTCCTCACCAGAAGATAAGGAAGTCTCCCGCTCTGAATTTCTTATTGTTTGCCCAATAAAGCATTCGCTCGTAATAATAATAAAAAAGAATACAAAGATATCACATATTATTACTCCAAGTTTTTCTCTAACAATTTGAAATAGTGAAAATACTTTGTCTAGTTGAGTTGGATGCTAAAGTCTTTGTACTTGTCTAAATGTGTATTTTCACTGGAAAGAAATGAAGATATTAGTGAGGATGAAAGCTCATCTTCATTGATCACACATTCACGTTCAATATTACCGGATAAAAGAGAGAGAAACGACTCGTGTTTTACGCAACCCAAACTGTAGGACAATTTGGTAAACTGAGAAGATGAGTAGTTTAACATTTATTTATACTTAACTTTGGAAGCATTTCCTCCTCAACCTGTAATATTGTTGCCATTGTATATTAGTTTGTAATGCGTTGCAGCAATAAATGCTTACAGTTACTCAATTCATGTTTCCGCTCAAGCTCCCTCCACAGCAAGCAAATGGGGTTGTATTCATAGGGGCGAGTCTGCGGTTTTTTGGGAACTTTGTTCGATAAGTTCATCATGGGCAGCAAAAGAGAAAGTAGATAAACTAACAATTTTTATGGATTGGACCGTTCCAGCAGAGACAGAGGAACGGAGGCATATAGATAAACAGAGAGCCAAGGGCAGCAGAAGCAACCATCAAACATCAACAGAGAAAATAATATAAACTTGAAGTAAAGTAATGAAACAAACAAAGCATGATGAGATCCACTTTCCGCCTCAATAAGTGAAAACCCTGTGGATGGAGGAGAAATCCGAGTGTAGTAAATATATAAATACTTTTTTTACCCGCATTATAATGTGAGGCTCAACATTATGAAGGAGTTCGACCACCAGCACAGTGCTTTTCGTCCCAAAAATAGAGAGGTTCAAAAGATCACAGTTCTGTCATGTTCTTGGAACTACTCTTTGGAATGGCGGTCCGTAGCTCTTCTCATCATTTTTATCAGAAGAGTGAACAGAGAGCCCTTTTCTAAGAACTGGAAAGGGTTCTCTTAAAGGCTTCCTGACTTTTAGGTTCATTTACCCTCTCATATCATCAATCAGGAGGGAAAGAATCGAAAAATAAAACACAGTAAGCACATGATTCAATGAATCACTTTTAAACTTTACTTTTGAGTTAAAAGTAATTTTGTATTAGAATCAGTGAAAGAAAGTAGCAGATTTTGGAAATATTCTAATATTTAGTTTAAAAAAAAAACGCTTTCAAGTTTGACACTATTTGAATAATAGTTTAGACAGACAGATTTTTGTGATGGGCAGTTGTTCAATTAATAGACCGTAATCGCAACTAAAGGTTGCAAATTAGTCTACGTGAACTCGTCCCTCGATTAGTTGCGTCAGTCATAAAAGCAAGTCTACCTGTATCTCTCATAGTCTCTGGCAAAAGCTTATCGTCATAATCATTGGAAAGTAGCAGCAGCGTAATTCAAAGTTGCTTTGGAAAGTATGGAGCTCTAAATCAATGAATAAAATATATACACATGTAACATACACGGTAGTTTGCTTTTATTCATTCCCCTTTCCACGATAAAAATGTTTTCAGAAAACTAATTCCTCACATAATGAAAACGTAATGCTGCGGTGATGCTCAATCAAGATTACTTTTTTTTACATCACCTCCTCATTCTCTCCTTTTACTATTCCAACTTTCCCATCTCACTCTTCTTTCTGTACTGGAATATGCCTTGATTATATAAACTTGGAAAGGAGCAAGTATTTCCACATTTTTATGTGTGCATGCATGTAGCGGCAGAGGAAAGAAATAAATATTTTAGCAGGAGTGGTGATTACGACACCATCTGAAATGAGAGTTTAAATAAATATAAGCTAGCATCACCATAGGTACTTATTACAGACTTACTAAATTTTACTTACCTGGACAGAAAGTACCTTGCCACTTTTTTATGGCTTTGTACTGCTTTATTGCTGATAGTGATAAACTTCAAGTTTTGCATAGTACCTTGTTCAGTGATATAGTCAACATAATTAAGATTTGATTAATTTTTTTACCAAGACCGCATTACTAAGACCTCCTAGGTTACGGTAGACCATAATATTTTGTATGAAAGGATTACTCATTCAATTACCCATCATGCAGCCAATGAAATAATAACTGTGTGGTTTGTTGAGATGAATTGCAAGCTTAGGTTTTTAATGCTATATTTGCGTTATTAAAGTTACATCCATATTACAGCCGAAATACATAATTTATTGGTAGTTTTTATGACTTTTTCTTGTTGATTATCTGTATGTGTTGTTGCTGTTGCTCACATAATTACGAATTATAAAATGGTATTTTCAACACAAATCTTGCCTTTTTTATGGACCCAAACTACTCTTCTTTTTTCCACTTTCACCACTGCACCTTTCCTACCCTTTTTTATTTTGTTTTATAGATGTAGTTGGCATCAAGGCAAGGTTGATGAGCCGGGACGCTTCTTTTTGAATCTAGCAGCTGTGCTCGCTCTCTTTCTCAGCTTCCTGTGTGAGGTTATCGCAACTCTGCGATCATCACTTGAGAAAGCAGCCAACAGTGGCATCTTATGTCTCACGGATATTGGGAAGAGAACGACTATAAAAGCTGTCATAAATTTCTTGGGCACAGTTGACACTTGACAAGACTGATCGCTTGCTCTCCTCCTCTTCTTCTACTTCTTCCTCTTTCTCTTTGTTTATTATCGATACCCACACAATGCATTATTTCTATTGGGGAGTTAAGAGAAAAGCCGATAGTTCATGGTCTAAATTGAAAGGCTTTTGCCAAAGTAAAAATAACTGACGACCGCGTCTTAAAAATATTCTAGTATCCTTTCTCCAGCCTAAGTCTTCCCTCATATTTTCTTTTGTTTACTCAACGTTGAAATAAATAGAGCAGAGAGCAACATGTGCTTTCTCTGCCCTTAGCACTTTATCCCTTTTACCAGTCTATATGCTCACGTTCCACCAAAAAAATACAGTTTTGCTAACTATTCCTTCAAAAAAATTCTCTCTACATTTTTCATACCATGAATTACCAAAGTAAAGCTATATCTTATGTAGTTGAACAACTCTCCATTTTTTATTCACTTGTTCTCGCGTAGTAAATATATTGTACATTAAGCCATGCCTATTTATAGAAGAGATAACTATGACATAATAATATAGCATTATGGTAAGCGACATTGTAAGAAACGGGACCCTGGCTAAAAAAGCTCAAAAAAAGTGTAAAGGGGAAATAGGCATCTTCTTCGCTAAGAAAAAAAGTAAGGAATAAAAAGCAAGTTTTTGAGCTGAGAGTGAAGAAGTGAGAGATGAGAACAAGTTTGCCAATCCTTTTTTCCAATCTCGCCCTTTATCTCTTTTATGGTCTCATTCAATTTACAAATATGGCCACCAGGTCCGGGGACCACCATAATATCCATGTATATATCCCATCATTGTTTCCATACTGCTTCCTACACTATATGTGTATAATAGCAGACAAGAAGAAGATACACACACGCAAGCATGGAAAATAAAGTCTTCTTCCATTTCTTTTCACTTTTTTTCGCCTCCCCTTTAAATTACATGTATAATGATACAAGCTTATTTTCCGAGGAAGAAGGAGGAAAAAATAATAAAAGGAACAAGTTGTCATTTTATGGAACAACCTCTGTAATGTCATTTTATGTAGAACTAATGTGTCTTTCTTGTGACTCTTCTCTCTCTCTCCGTGTCTTTATGCCTGTGTGTGTGCAGAGTGTGAAAAAACGGGAGGCAATAATATTAGCCTATTCTTCTGTCCAGAGAAAGAAGTAAAAAAAAGACAAAAAATAAAAAATCTCACGTTCCTCTTTTCATCTTCTCTCTCTCTCACCAATTCGCTGCTTCCCATGCAATAAGTTTATCCCATCCATATGTATTTTGACAATTCTTTGCATTTAATGGGCTATAAGAGGTCAAAGCTGAAAAGTTTCCTCGTGAAAGAAAACAGTCGTGGTAGTCGTAGTAGTTGTAGTAGTAGTTGAAAAAATAGTGTTTGTAGTTCTGAAAAGTGGAAAAAATTCTCAATTCTTTTTCTCACCGAGAACAAAAAAAACGAATAGAATTGTCGTGCGACTTTTCTTTTTTTGGCAGTAGAGAAAATCTAATGGTCTTCTTTTTTCCACTTCTTTTTGCCACGAGTCAAGTGTACAAAACAAAAGTATATAGGGGAAAGAGAAGCGTCTCAGGATAGTTAAGTAGCCTTTTTGCTTTTGTTTTCCATATTATGTCGTTTCCTTTCTCTCTCTTTCTCGCTTTCTTATTCTCTCTGTCTTTACCGTCATTTGGGACGGTTTGCAGTGGCAGCGTTTTTTTGCATGGCATTCATCCTTTCTATAGGAAGGCTCATGCAGTCTGTATGTGTACCCCATATTGTCTCTTAAAAAATTTGTAGGGAATAAAGAACAAAAATGAATGTAATCATATGAATAGGGAGAGTATTTGAAAATAACAAGAGGAGAATTTATAAATATAGTGGATTTTTACACATTCCTTTGTACATATAGCTTGTTTACCTACTTTTATCAGGATAAGCAATTGTTTTGCCCTAAAACTACATATTTTCATATAGAAATGTGTGCGTGTACATTTGGAAGATACATTTTTTGTCATTGCTTTATATATCTCGTTAGAATATATGGGTAGTATGTTGTATTTCCTATACAGATGATGATAATGTTTTTTGTCTTTGCAGCTGTGCTGACTAAACGATTTTTTTCACCATCTTTTGCTTTTCGAATAAACAGGAAATAGCAAACTAAGAAGGAGAAGGCTTCAGAGGAAAAGGGGCACAGATAGAACTGAAAATAGTGAGAATCAACAATATACTGTGATAGATAGTATTTGCTAGGAGGATATGACTGTTAGAATATAATATATAGGGAGGGAGTGTAAGTATGCGATGTTGTTGGAACGTCTTTGGAATAGAAAAAAATACAAGAATGCTAAACAGAGATACGCATTTCTCGAAGAAAGGAAGAAAGAAAAATCTGAAAAGATTACTGGAAAAAATGGCAAAAGAAAGCTCACTGATGGAGGAAACTCTTCTGCGTTGAAATGTAAAGTATCGTCTTGGGGGCAGTATGCACGTACGAAATGCCTCCATTCCCAGACACTTTTCACGAGGATTATGCAGCAGCGTAAGAAGAAGAAGTAGTAGTGGTGTTTGTTGTCATCGTGGAAGAGGAAGCACCACCAAAGTAAGCACATACCCACACACGCTCTGATAATAATTTGTAATAGTTATAATAATAAGATCATTCTGACTTGAGAACTTTTACTCTTTTGATTCCCCTTTTTTCTTATATGGTCGTATTGCTTGGTTTGTTGCATTATGAATGGGGATACTAATATAGTATACCACTTACCCTTGTGATGAGACCCGCAAAAACGCTGGGACAAACGAAGAATTGTGTACGTGTGAAAGTATGTAAGATCTGATTTCATCATTATTAAAGCCGATGTAAATGTATAAAAATACGGATGAGATGCTGATTACATAATTTATAGGAACTTCCGGAATGTAGATTTATGATTTTGGAGGCACGCACTCGAAAACAATTCATTCATTTTCCCGAAAAAAGTTTTAACATCAAAATAATTTTCTCTGTCTCTTTTTTGGGAGTTTACTCTATGAGCTTGTAATAACTTTGAAGTGAACCTTGCCAGTTGTAAAAGTAAGGCAGACGTGCAATAAATTCTGTAGGGTTAAGAGTGAGTAGGTAGTTGCCTGCAGTTTATTAGATTAATATTCTAGCATTGACTTCATGGACTGTATGATATTTGATTGCATTAATTGTCTTGGTTTTAAAGTCATGTATCGCTAGTCTTTGTTTAGACGGATATGGCGGCTCGACATCGAAGCAATCGTTTCAGTCGAACGCTTTCTGCCGCAAGAAATTTTGAAAACCATTGGGACAAAGGTTTGCAAAATGTAGTCAGTTATAAAGTAAAAACACCTAACAGCTAGATTCAAAATGAGTTGGTATTTCAATTTGGGAATATACGAATGGATACTGATTTATTGTGACGATATAGTTAATAATGGTACAGTGTTCGATACTTTTATGCAAACTTGTTAAGTGAATAAATAAAAGATAAGTGGAAAAACTTGTGCTTCCACTTAAGCACTTGGGTTTCTCATGAATAAAATATTTTGCTGACAATTTTTGATACTCTACTGAGCTTCTGGATAAATGTAGCATTAATGGCCTTTATGTACGTTTTATAGTTTTGTTGAGAACTATTTGCATTGTTTCGCTGAGTTTCTTCTTCCTTCCATCCTACCTACTTTTGCAAAAAAAAACTACATAATATTAAATTAAGGCATAGTTTTGTGGTCGCGAATTGCGACTCGCAATAGTCACAAATAAACGGACAGTTGTTGGTACCATCAAAACAAAACAAATGATAACAAGGGCTAGAAAATGATGGCTTGTTTGGAGAAAATTTGTTGGCCAAGGCCTTCTCTATAGGATTATATACCAAGTAATCTTTGTGGAGCTGGTGTAAATCATAGAAAAATCGAAACTTACTTTCTCTAAAATCCGTTGTTTCTAATACGTTGATTCAATACGTCTCTAATAGTAGCACCTAGGGTCAACTCTAACTACAGGCATACTTTTTAGAGAAATTCAAATTAACTCAACGTTAAATAGTATTTTATCGTTTCCCGTTTAAGTCTTTCTTTAGATTGCTTTGGTTCAATTTTCAAATGCCCCTCAAATAGTCACATCCACTATTAAATAATTGCACTGTGTGTTTATTAGATGAAATACGGTGTTCACTTTTACACACGCCAGAATCATTTTACATGCAAAGTCAAATACTTACATATCAGCAAAAACTTACCTACATGAAAAGTTCCAATGTACTCATAAAATTGCAGCACAAGCATAATTTCCATCTATTTCATTGCCTCCTGAGAATAAAATCAACAAGAGTGTGTGTACATGTGCGTGCATCCACATAACATTTCGCAAATCGTCGTCCCCACCCCACCAGCTATCATCAAAGCAATTACAGAATTTCATTATTTCATGTTTAGTGTCAGTCTCAGCAATTACTACTATTACCAGTACATGAAACCAACGCAGACACACAGCCAGAAAGCTAAGGACACGGGCAGCAACTTCATTCATAAATATTCATGCGTGTATTTTATTCGTACAAGTTGAGGATTGAAGGTGAAACTATGCTTCCATTATCTGTTAATTCTTCGTAACAACTATAGTAGGCAGTAAAAACTATGCAATGGCTATAAATACTTTGAACACAGTAAAAAGTTATTTGCATAGGTACCTCCAGCATTCTTTTTATGCAATTGTAGTTTGGATATATGCATAACAACTATGAATTTTAAAAAATCTCAAAACTGACCATTGTTTCGTATGGTTTATGAAAGTTCAAGGAATAAATACAATATTATGTACTCACTGAGGTTATTGGCCGTTTGCGAATAAAATCTTTTTAATTATCTACGAATGAAGAGCATCTCTGGGATGACAACTGTCCCACCCTTTGCAAATTTGAAGTTTCTCCAAGTTTCCAGATTCATTGCAACACAACATGAATAACTCAGCAAGGTTAGGAAATAAAATGCTCATCATAATGTGTAAGACGAAGAACTAGTAACGATGATGACATGGATATCAAGAAACCATGAAATTGCCATACGGAGGAAACCCATCATCAAAAGGAAGGAGTGTAAATCTTTGTGAAAGAAAATACCATACGAGAAATATAAATATTTATTGAAACTTTGTCTCAAAGGAATGATAGGAAGAAGCATTTGAAATGAATTTATCTCCGTCATATTTTCTTACATTTTCTCCAGGAGGATATCCGTCTCCACGCGTATTTCTTCGACCAACTGGAGATTAATAAAAAAAGGTGACGAAGGAAAATGAGTTAGGCGATATCTCTATGAAGACGATATTTTTCAAAAAGAAAGAAATATCATAGAAATCCGTATAGGCTGGCATAGGAAAAATATACAACTCATCATTACGGTCATCTGTATGAGCAAGCGATAGACACTTTCAACATTTTCTTTGCCAACTTAAATAACAGTATTGCTCTCCTCCTGGAAGGTTGAGTGTGTCTTGAGTGATGATAAGTTGGTCCATTGGTAACCGTTGAAGAAAGAAACATCTCATTGCAATCACCATAACTGGTTTGCTTCGAGGGTAGGATCGTCTTTAAAAATCAATAGGAAAAAAAGCATGTGTGTATGATGTGAGCATTCTTTCTATTGCTCTATCTATAGCTTCCAATGACGGATTGCTTTATACCTATACTAATCAATTATTTTTTTATCCTCGTGAGACAACTTAAACCAATATGGTTTTTTTTCTTCTGCTTTTCCCTTCTTTTTATGATGTTTTTCCCGATATGACGGTTTTTTAAAGCTTGGAACCAACCAACGAAATAAAATGTAGAGCTAACTGCGGGAAAACGAACTTTATAGAATTTTCCTCAGCGTTTATCTTTCATGACAGTGTTTCGTTGTAAATAAAATTGTTTAAAGTAGCTTGTTGTAGTTTTATACTGAATATCTTGGTGATATTGTTTCGCTTTCGTACTCAAGTAGAAACTTTTTCTACCAAAAGAAAGCATAGCAGTAATTAATTTCACATCTGGAAGTAAACTATAGTCAGGAGGAGAATTACACTTTAAATAAGATTTTATCATTAGTGTCTAATAGCGTTTATCGCGAGAACAAGAATGATAATAAGTTTTAAAGTGTGACAAATTAAGTTTTCACTTTTAACTTTACGATGCGGAGGAATAAAGGAGGTAGTAATTGAGTTATCTAAACTGTTTATCTTGCCTCAGTAATTAAAATGGCTTTGAAGGGATACTAATTATAACATAAAATGCTGAGTTGGTTTGCCCCAGTGCTTTCCTGTCTACAGGTTTTCCTTTTTTCTATCATGGGAGCAAGGAAATAGAAACTTGATACAGGGGTCACGGACGCTTTCACTCAGTCTCTCTCTTAAAAGCACCTTTAACCTAACCAGTTGGATATATCTATACCGCAAACTCACCAACTTCCAAAAACTTAATTACTTCAAGAAAAATAGTTATGTACACTCTCAATATAACCTTTTAGCTCTATACGGCCTTGGGAAGAAAATAATCCGTTAAATCCACTCCTACTCTCGCTATCCTTGAAGAAAACACAAGATCACTCAGCAAGAACGAGGATCGAGTAGCCTTACAAGAAGCAAAAGTCACCACGACAACCGGAGAAAGTGAACAAAGTCATAAAACCATTTTTACTTGTATTCATTGTAGCATCCTACATACTGCAATTCATACCACATGCTTATAAATACAGCACTATGTGATCCTTTCACTACGCAAATAATACATGGCAACTGGTAAGATTTTGAAATCTCTCACTCAACTTTCACAAATAAAGTAATACGACTATAGGACAACCTATTGTATAAGAATGTAGGTATGTATAATGGCACCCATTAGCCAAGGAAGTTACACATTATAAAAAGCCAGCGAGAAGGGAAGAAAGTGAAAGGGAGAGAAAGTTCTTTTTCTTATTTTACATTTGCATTTCATGAATACATATTATATCAGGAGAGAATTTTTGTTCTAGGCTGTTTTTCCTCCTTGTTTTCTTGTTTTTTCTCTTTCCTTCGTCTTCTTCTAGATAATTTATTTGTTTTACTGAGCTGCTGGTACACTATGAACACTTTTGAACTGTGGACTACCACTAACAGTAATACTGGTGGTGATGCTACATAATCTCATTGTTTCTCATTCTCACCAGATTCCCTTACAAATATATATGTATACTCACAGTGTAACGATGAACTATATGATGGAAAAGAAAAACATTTGATGAGAAAGAATTCCTAGAGTGTTGATGATATGTGTCCACTAAAAACCGGATAAACCTTGTAGGTATGTATTTTTTAAGCGGGGGAAATAAATAAATAGGTAGTCATGTATATTAACAAGGGAGCGTGTGTGTGTGGTACACGAGGGACGACTAAAAATGGGAGGGCAGAAGAAAGTGAAGCAGAACCCCTCTTGTGAGATTCATAATGTGGCAAGAAAACTAACTTTCGTCATTGACTCGACTAAACTTGACTATTACAGTTGATCTTGTTTTCTCTTGTTTTTTGTGGTCATGCTTTGTGATATAGCTTGATATAAAGTACAAACAAACACCCTTAATAAGAAATATATTCATGGGTTTTAAGAACTCTGTATGAAAAAGTTTGAATTTTTATCATCAAATTACGAAATACAATTGCTGCTGCAAAACAAAGATCGCATTTTTTCTCATTTAAAAAATCTAAAAGCTCACGAGCAAATCTAAGTTTTGGATTGTTTTTATTTTTCAAAAGGGAGCATGAATATGATATGAGATATTTCGTAGGTCTTCCATACACATAACATTTATTCTGAGTCTTGGCTCTCTCTTTTTAATTTTTATGAGCTCATCAAGATCTCAAATCTTTTGGTGCTAACTTCTGAAAGAAAATTGGCAACGGTATTACACGAAATCAGATTTCTTTTATGTATGCTACTGGCGTGTGACTGGCAAACTGAATAAAATAGAAAGGAAGAGAGAGAAACAAATAATTGGAGTGAATGATAAAACAAATGGTAGGCTGTTGCTCTTTTTCCTAATGCTCTGACTTTTCCTTCCTTTCCTCAATAGACAAATTCGACTACCCGGTAAAACGAGTAATTTATGCAACTTGATCTATGCTCTATTAACATCCAGAAGTGGACGAAAACTACATACACTGTAGCGAACACCATACACGGCTATTCTCCTCCAACGTCGCCGTAAATAAAGTGGTTAGGGAAGAGGAGGAAGGTTAATGATACCAACATCACTGTCTGGATTTAACTTACTGTGTAATCGGCTCAGTAAACAAGTTGTTACACGCAAGTGCACTAAAACAAGATGAGATACGAATTTCAATTGGCCACTGTCCATGCATTTTACATTATCATGCTACCTTACTACCTTACTTTTACTTCAGATCTTTTTCCTTGCATTAACTCTTAATCTGGTTTATTTCCAGTGGTAACTGATCTTGTTGGTTTTTTGAGGTTAATATTACCTCGCTCACCTTCTCCAATCTAAATAAAATTCTCCCTTTTCCTGATGTTTCTTATCGTAATTTTTTAAATAAAGCTGCTGAACAAAATGCAAGATAAATTATTTTCTTTGTTGTTTTCAAATTTTCACTATTTTTCATGTTATTCTTTTGATGTGTTTTTGTTTGTGGGATAATAATGGTCGATATTTGAATATGATATGAGGACACACACAAGGTACCAACATACACTGTTGTTCGTGCAATATTTACAATTGTCTCATTCATTCCATCATTTATTATGCATGTGAAGTGATAACAATATCGGTAAGTAAATGGCACACATTCAGAGAAAATAGGTCTCAAGGAGCTCGTTTGGATTTAAGGTTTGTCCCATTTCTCCCCTTCTCTTTTGTGTCTATTCTCGCTGTGTTGTCTCTACGTGTATGTGTGACATTTTCCATTTTCCGCACAAAACGCATATACACGCTTGTTTTTCTGCCCATGGAAGATAATGGTAATCGCAACAATAGTAGTTGCAATCAGAATATGATGCCAATATTTTTTGACATATTTATTGAGGAGCCCAAATATCCAATTTGTGCGGAACTACCACAAAATAAAGTTATGGGACAGTGGAAATGCATGCAAAACTGTGTTTATTCTTTCTCTTTATGATGGCCGTGATTGTGAGCATTATGAATAGAAGCTCATTCATTGTGTGCATATAGGTCTAAAAACATGAGCGTATTATATACCCAAAAATAATACTAGATTTTAATGCCACCAGAGACAGACACAATGACAACTTTAATTCCTTTTGTTGAGCCACGATTTATTAAAATGGAGAATGCAAAAAACGACCATACCTCATGCTCTCCCTGTGCATGTGTGTGTATACCTTCAAACGCAAGTGGAGTAATAATCATTACAGTTGACATTTCATCAAATTGCAAAATCGATCACCAACCATGGACAATGGAATTTCCTAAAGTTCACCATCCATGTGCTTCCATGGTTGAAAAAGATGTTTTTCAAAAGGTATGTATTAGGTTGGCAGGCAAAAAATAACAACTACGTCAATAATATTTTGCCAGGATCACAAATTTTCTTTATTTTATTGATTGTGTAAGAAAGTATACAAAGTCACTGGATAGATCAATATGAATCCTTGTTCCAAAACATGTCTCCGTGTTTTTATCATGACTATGACCTTTTCCACAGTTGTGTGTCGTTTCAGGT
>JAQIXX010006317.1:0-12395 GCA_034700605.1 Willowsia nigromaculata
GCATAGAGAAAGCTGAAACAAACCTGAGTTGTATCGCACACAAATATTGCAAATTACAAAAAATCACCTTTTGTATTATATTGTTTGAAAGAAGGTTGGAAATTAGTGTTAGAATTTATTGTAAATTTATGCATACCCATAACAGTTCCTATATCAGTCCAGATTTTGAAAGCGAACATAAATTGCTGCAAAGTTGCAAAGTATATCAAGGAAAAGATTGATAAGAAAGCAAATATTAGCCACTCTTCAGCATTTAAACTCAACCATATATTCACATTCTGGGAGATGTTTCTGTTGGAATCCAATCCCTTGATTTATCTTTAAATATATTTGCTACAGGTTATTAGCCACACACAAAATTTCTGAAGTAAAAACTCAATTATATTATTATTGTTCTGAAAAGTATTAATTAAATATGTTTTGTTTGGTTCAATGTAGGCATGCGGGTGCGTGGTCTTTGACTGGCTTCTGTCAAAGTCTTTTCACTTTATATAAAAGCTTAGCAAATATAAAATGTATTCTCAAAGAGGTCTTTCAGATCCACTGCATTGTTCTGAAAAAGCATTTTGTTGTTATAGCCTTACACGCATTGTGTCATTGAAATCAGCCATGCGGGCTTGTTGAAACATAATAAATTCACACTCATGTAAAAAATTTACCTAGAACCATATTACAAATGGCTTCTGGTGTGCACTTCCAGAACATGAGATGCAACGAAAGAAACAAAATTTTTGGCATCCTACATCCATAAGAACATTATAACAGTTTACAGATGTTTTTGGTGAATCGTCAAAGGAGCTAGGATCTTTGATTGTACAAATTACTGAGACCAAAATTCATGTTGAGCCTATAATGCCTTGAATTCATGGAGAATGTAGTTCATGGTTTCTTCCTCTTCTAAGAAGGTAAAAAAGGTATGGAAGGAAGTCGCCGTTCCTTTCGTTCTTGAGTGGTAGTCTTTTCACTTCACAATTCAATGGCATCCAGAAACATAGCATGAAACATTTATGCTGGATTTAACAACTGTTACACCATTTTGTTTGCTACTATTGGAAGTGAATTCCTTAATGCTGAGTTCATTTGCTGTGGCATGTGCCCAGAAACAAAAACTTCTGTTACATTTTAAAAGATAGGGGCACATAAAGGAATCACGGTTGCCAAAAGAAAATCATATATCTAGGCTAATAAATACCATATCTGGCTTGTTCCAGTAGTATAATAAATAAATGTTTTTTTTATATCAATATACTTGTTTTGAGTTCTCAACGTCAACTTTGTTTTATGATAGCTTATATCAAAAAGCAATTTCGAGAGCCCTACATCATTGATCGTAATTTCGCTTTGAATTGTTTGTGTCATCACATCACAGTTTGATTAGAAAGAGAAAGTGTTTTCGTGATTTTTGCAAAATTTCAAACGTTCAGGGCGTATTGCAATGACAGAAGTTCCTATTTTTGAAAATAAATGATTAGTTCGACTTTGTTTTTGTATGTCAACTCTCTTTTTTATAATTGTAAATACGTTATGATTCATTAGTAGAGCTGAATGAGCCTAAAACCTAACGAGAACGTGTTTACCAATTACAAAATGGGAAAAACCTCTAAACACACTGTTTTTGATGGAAAAGCTTAAAACTTGATCATATGACTTGTGAGACTTTGAGTATTCTATATAGAAAATGAAATGACAAATTATTTTGAGACAACATAAATTCAACATCGAAAATATTGAATAGAAAATGAAATATGCTCCGTTAAACGTTTGTGGGAGTTATGAAAACAAATATACAGGGATCCTCACGCCCATCAGGATTTTGTCACACAAAAAAGTTTTCTCCAAGGATATATTATGTACAAAAATTATGGCATTTGTCCATGAAATTTAGCGTGAGTGGGAAAGGCTTTATTGGGAATAATTGCAGTTGAACTTTTTCCTCCTGTGGTATTCATAATAATCTCCATTCATGAATAAATCTCTAGAATTTTAATGCAAGAGAAGCAATTCAGGAATTATTTGTGAATATTTGGATGTTGAGTTCTCTTATTGTTGGCTTATGACTTATGATAAACATTTTACATACTCGCTTCAAAAGAAGGATCTACAAAAGTGTTGATCTCTAAATGGCTTAAAATTTTGCATTGAGCATATATAAGTCATGAATATTAGACCAAAGTGAGCAAAAACTGCGTTTTCTGCTGTTCTGCTTGCTTGAATGTGTACATACATGTTGCTTGAGTATGTGCACATGTACAGAAAAATCGAAGTAAGTACATGCATCCATACTTGTACATACAAATACACATATTTTTGGAAACGAAATGAGCATTTTTAAGTAATTAAAATCGGACCCAACAGTATGAAAATTTCATTTATTTAACTAGTCAAATAATCCAAAACTGATGAGTGCTGACATTTGAAATTTTCCACTGCCATTTAGGCTGGCTTATTTTAGCTTGAGTGGGCAATGAAGTGTTGTATAACGTATGCGTATGATTGGAAGGTCTACCCCTCAGCCGTACTTAAGGGGTGCGGAGTAAGATTTGAAACGCTGTTTTAAATTAGTAAACTGCATTTTCACACCAAACTGATTACATATTCGGATTCCTCATGCCCGAAATATACAGAATCGACTAATTCGAACTTCCAACTCGACTATCACCTGAAAAGGTTACCTGGTTAGAAAGAACATGAATTACTCTATATTATTTGTAAAAACCAAAATGCTCACATCTCGTTATTCGAAAATATTGAAAAAACAAAAATTATTCCTTCCCTGCGGGACATACTATAATAATACAGCTTTATATCAATAAAATATCTATTTACGTCAAGCTTAAAAAACAATCTTGTCTAACCGCCCGTTTGGCTCCTTTTAGCAAAAACGGTTCGAAATGTTTTTCTATATATACCTTTCAAATACGTAAGCACCGATTTCCTCCCATACTTGACATAATTTTTATACCCCATTTTAATTGGCTTATAGTTTTTCGCAAATTTGCTCATACAATTAAATGCAAATCTTGTTTCCCTCGACGCATTGCATGTCCACGACCTTATGTTCCTTTTTGAGTAGAGCTGACATAAACAACTGGGGTGCAAAGCCACTAGCCAAGTTTGGTGCTCAAAAAGAGTCCTAAATATTCAAATTAATTTTGCCGTAGTATCTAAAACATCTGGTTCCGTAATTAGTGCTACATTAAACACCAAAGCACACATAGATGTCATCCCATACCCTACAACAAGCAAAATTCCAATCACCTCTAGATACACTATCATCAAAATTTCATACGCTCGATATTCATATAATAGGTTTGGTTAAGTTCTAAGAGTTCGTTTTGTTAACCGCTTATTTTTAACTGAGCTTTTACGATTAAACTCGTCTTTCAGTAGTGGTACATGTTTTAGAACAGTCTTAGTAGCCATATTATTAAAGGAGCAAAACGTAAATTGAATTTTTTAAACTACTAATATTTCTGCACATATAAATAGCAAATAGAAACTGTTTCAGAACAAATGAGACAAAATAAAGGTTTGATTTTAGATAGTGTGTAGCATAGCCCAGGTCATGATAAAATATGGCACAGTGAATGGAACAAAGAGTTACAATCAAAATTGTTGACAAAATATTTGAAAGTGTTGACTGATCCCACATCTTTCTGGCGTTTTCAATTTCATTTTGCTTTTCTGGTTCCAAATATTTCTCTAAAGAAATTATTAAAAGTTCAAGACCTTTGAAATGTTCTTTAATAGGTTTATGAGTGTAGGTTTACCTTACCTGCGATCCGCTTGAAATACATCTTGTCAGAATTTAAGACTGAGATGAGTTCATTTGCTTTAGACAATACCACGTAAAAATCCGCGTGAAGTAATGTAAGCATAGTTGTTTCCATAAGCAAAAAGTACAATTCACTAGATCCTTTTCCATGGTTGAATAGTTTAATTCTGTCCAGTTCTTCGATGCAATATGCATACTGCATATGACAAAGAATGCTCGTAATCAAAAATTTTTTAAATGCATTTCTTTCGGATTTGTATATTTTGAGAATAGAATCCCAAACGAACGGAAGGATACCGAAGCATGAAAATATATGGGGTTGAATGCTTAGTTTGAATTGAGAATTTGTTGGTACATGCATGACTTTTAAATATGCAAATTTCCAGTCTTTATAAGAAACAATCTGTTAAAAGACTGCGAAATAAATTTAAATTTTGTAGTCCAAGTGGTTGGTAACGACTAGTATTGATTATCATGGGATGCCTTTCATGGGATGGATAAATTCTTTGCCTTTCTAAATGCTTTCGTGTTGCTAAAGGTTATATGAATATTTTAGTCTTACTTTCGCCCACGTTATCGTGTAATGGAATGTGTAGCTCCTGACAACTTACGTAAAATAGGGATTAGGATGAACAGGCAAATTTTAATGCATAATGAAATATTCAGTTGTATATCGCAAATCGATTTATGATTGTTATTCTGCCTCTATACTTATCTTAATTTGATATTACGAGACTTAACCTCAAGTACTCATAACGATCTGTTAAAACACGGTCTGGTCCACGTGAAAGTTGTCTCGCAAATTACGAATATCGTTTAGCTAAAATATTTCACGCTTATTAAGCACGTGAATTCGAAAGGGCAACTAATTTTCAATGTATTACCTGAAATTTGTTTTCATGTAGTCCGAAAATCAATCGCGATTTACCATTTTTACCAGAAAGCAACTTATTATATTGTAAAACCGAACATTTTATTACGAAGGAATTTTGATGCCCCAAATTATAATATTTATCATGTAAATTTTCAATTTGGGTTATATTTGAAGTAACGACAGGATTAATACTAAAATTTTTAGTATATGTACTTTAATGTCAGTGCATAGGAAATTTACTCCGTAATTTTATGATACTAGTATTTCCAGGTATTTGCTTTTTGACTATAAAGTTTTCGTTTCTCAAGAATTGTCAATTGCTATAATTGACTAAATTGCCAAGATTAATCATAACTGTATTTTCATTAAATGTATTATAATGAAAAAAGAGTATCCACCTTTGGAAATTATGGTCCATGAATTAGTTTGAACTGAAATTGAAAGAGTTCCGTAGCTATATCACGTTTCCAACTTGAAAGCAAGGAAATGTTTTAGAAAAAAGGACTGTAATTCCGTGATATTCGGTAATTTTGTGATGAACTTTTTTCCACGACAAGCGAAGATAAAAGCATTTTCAATAAGCCACAATCACTAACCATGAAACATAAAATGAATAAGAAATCGGAAAACATCGGTTTCATTATCAGCTCACAGTTTTGAGCTTTCTTTTTCAAAAATCTGTGAAACTAGCCTAGTTATGCTTAATGACCGCTTTCCATACTAACTAGGAAACCTTTCTAGGTGTCATGAGCTCCCAGATTCAGGACTATATACGTCTTGTGTAGTTTTTTGGTCTTGGGCTGAGGCCGGCATAAAAGCGCTCATTATAACTCCAAATTTCATTTCCCCAGCAAAATGAATATACTGTTCTAATCAGAGTAAAACAATGCACAAGACGTATATAGTCACGAATCTGGGAGCTCGTGACACCTGGGAAAGTTCCCTAGTAAGTTAGGCACCCTTTTGCGGAACAGTTTCCATCATGAAATGTAGATACGAAAAGAGAAAATTCTCCTTCTATCCCTCATTTACAAAGTCCTCGAGTGTTTGAAATCCTGCAAATTTTAAGGGCTCTGAAAAAATGAAACCTTGATAGCAAATGCTATTAAGAACTGTATTGCAATTAGGACTAATTCATGTATGTACATAAGATTGCAAATAGGAGCCACATAATATCAAGCCCATTTCAAATGGTTTTGTATGCAAAGCTTAGTAAAACATTCATAGAAACTAAAGTTATCCATGAATTAACTTCAAGTGCGATAATGTACGTGTAATCGATAGTTGTAACTTTTTTATAGTTCACACATACAATTCCGTTTGTAAAGAAGTCACTTCCAAGAAACAAGAATGAAGAACGGGTCTTTGAAAACGGTTGTTTGTAAAAGAATGCTTTCTGAAACGTTTACTTGAGTGAAACTCTTAAACCACCGCTCTTCCCAAACCCGTAAAAACCTAAAAAAAACTTTTCTGCAATGTGGTGACTGAACGTTAAGAGTTGTGCACACCAAGCAACTTGGTAATACTGCGGGTTTTGTCTAAACTCAACAGGAATGAATGTGAAATAATGTTGTTATGTATTGAAATGCCTACCATAAGCCTGTGCGTTTAGAACATATATTGTGCTAACGCTGCAATTCAATAAGAAATGTGGTTAATGGATAAAAGTTTATATGTGTAGGGCAGAAATATTTAAAAAAACAATGTTCTTATTCGAACTGTCAAAGAGGACAAGTCCAGCATGAAAAGTGGGCACGTTTTTCGTGTAAATGATATATAGAAAGATTTGTAATGCAGGTTATGATATTTCCACATAAATGAAGAATAGCACGCTTATAGATGTTCCATGGTCAGAATTTTGGTTTGAGTTGTAAGACTCATTGAATGTTTCAGTGCAATGTTTTCCTTGAATCCTTGAGTTTGTTGTAATCAAAGAGCTAACTTTGATGGGGTTTTATTCACGGGGTTTTAAAGATGCAACAAAGTTGATTAAACAACCAGGACAAGCTGGAATGGGAATTTGATTAGCTCGGGAATTCCATCAGAAGCCAGCATCTGGATGAGGTTGAGAGCTATTATTTGTAGCTTGAAAGATTTCATGCTGAATATTTATTATTCAGGGATATGCCTCGTGTCAATCAGTTTTCGCATAACCAAAATATAACTTTCCAAATATCCATTGAAACTTTCTTTTGCTAGTCATTTGTCTCTTGCTTCCACTACTATAGTTTTGTTCCTAACAAAATATTGATAATGGTAACTGAACTCCGCAAAAAAATTAGTGCAAAAATCTTAATAAAAATGTATTTTCTTTATTTTTGTATCAATAATTTAAAATTAATAAATTCTTACAAATCAAGTCTAATCGACTGGCTACATATATGTTGTAACTCATAACATTACAATACACAATGAACTATGAAAAGAAGAAAGCATGATCATGATGCTTACACACAATGTGAGTTTACAAAAATCATTGTCATTATTGTTATAATTTTTGTGTATATAAATGCTGTATTTATAAAATTACATATCTGTGCTAAATTTAAAGCCAATATGAAATTTAGATTTTCCATCGTTTGATATCTTTGTGAAAAGGAACAGAACACGATGTAACTACCAAATATATTGGATGTATTCATACAATCTGCTGCAACAGATACAAGTTGTTACGGATTAAAATGCAATGTAATACATAATTTCAGTTTGCAGCACCCTCCTTGTAAGCAGGCATTAATGTAAAAATTCAGTATTCTCAAGATGTTTTGAGTTTTAAAAAGTCATAAGAGATCACTAATAACGGCTTTTCAGAAGAAAAAACTTTACTAAGGGCAGGACATAATTTTCCACATGTTCTCGACGTTTACCCGATATAAAATAACATGCCTATTTACAAAGAAATTTCTAAATCCTAGATGTTGAATCATTTTAAAATGTATAACTAATGTTCATATTACACGAAAATTTATGTCGACCAAGCAACCCGATGAAGTTGCTTCTATTCGGCTGAGATTATTTCTCTCATTTTCTCTACGATGCATAACTCCATACGCAAATAAAGCAATTATTATTGTGGCAAGAGGTATCAGGAAAAGAATTGTCCATATTGCTCCACCATAGTCAAATGCAAAGTGGTATTCTTCTGATCCTTTGCAACAATAAAAATATAAATGAATCTCGTAGTAAATTTTATTTATAGTTTACTTCAAACATCGTCTCTATCTTACCCTTAGCAACTAAATTGTTGTTATATTCTCTCCAAATGTTAGTTAGATTCTGCAAGTATTGAAGTAATAAAACAAAATAATATAAATTTCAATTTTGTACAATATATATTTCAAGCTTATTGAACACTTGCTTACCATATCTTGTTGGATTATAAAATATGAAATATCCATATCAGTATGCCAGACAATGTTATTTAGAAAGAGATTTACTCTACTCTGCTAGTGCCCTTATAGAATCAAATTTATCCTTCAAATTTGCGTTATTAGTAGATGAAGTTAAATGCAAGTTTCCACAAATTGCTAGCTACAAACTAAATTATGTCCTGTCCTAGACGAACATCTCGACTAAATGTTTGATAGTTGAGGAGTGCCCCCTTATGCAAATAAAATATCTGGATTCGGATCCAATCTTTTTTATGTAGGTATGCACACATCTAGTATTATCTGGAAGTCAAAAATCTCAACATTGCTTATACGACCGTGATAAAAATTACAAGAATACCTAGACCCAATATTATACAACGGATTTTCATTGCAATTAAACATGAGGATGGCATTGCATAAATTCCGAATATGTTTATAGACGGTTTAGAAATGATTTTACGAATCAGCTAGTAGCATGTCAGAAAAAAACAGGGAGACACATCAGGTTTCATCCGGTAAAAACAGGAGACCGACAGACATAAAAATTAAAACTGAAGGAGACTTTCGCAGGGATTTTGCTTACAGCTATTTTCATCATTTCAATCAAGTGCATTTGAAGAGCTACCATTCTGTAATAATTTCCTAACTATTGCACTAAGGCAATGTCTATCAATAATATATAGAGTCTACTATGGAATACTAGACCTATCTGACAACTCAACTTTTTAATTGTGAACCCTTTTAAATGTACGTTAAGTGAAGCGTATAAAGTGAACTCATGTATTACATTCAATGACCTTTTTTTATAATTTCATTTTTTATTAATCTAACAAGTTATAAAGTAGTCATTATTGAGCTATGCAATAATGCTAGAAATTATAAAATATTTCACGTTGTATTTAGTATCATGCAGTCGTAGCAGGCAATGTCCAAATTATCTGGCTCTATGCACATATTATTTCACACCAAATGAATACTTCCTATGAACATTATAGGTACCGTGTAGAAAGTAATATGTTATGATGCAAACCCGTTCAATTTCAATGTCTCGAATTTTCGAACATTGTCAATGTTTCTCATTATCTCTACTTTTCATGAACTGAATATATTTGTGTCTGGTCATTGAGCCTAATTGAATTACTTTAAGGTCAATGGATCTTCAAACAAAGCCATGAGATAGTCAGAATTTAATTTGTCAAAATTGTCACGTTAATTAAATGTAATTTGCATATTTGTTGTACTTACATACTTGGTTTACTACATCCTTAATTTAGATACTGAGAACCTGTTTGCAGGACTGCATATTGCTCAATTCCAAGCTTGGTGTAATTTGTAATGGAACTTGGGCTAAGGCATTCTGTATGAGAACCAATAAAGGAAAATTGGTAGTCGACGCACGAGACTGGTCATCATTCCAGTGGATAATACAATTTTTATTAACATTAGTATTTATAATATTTTACATTGAAAACATTTTTATATTTTATTTCACAACATTTTGTTTGTGATAATTTAAAATTAACATAAAAAACAAAAAAATTGTATACTTTATTAAATTTCTGGTCACAAGGTTAAAGGGGGACCTGCGTATACTAAACAAAATGTAACTTTTACAAGCCAAAAATTTGATATGCATTCTAGTTGAATCCACAATGGCCAAATTTTCTTCTATCATCTTTGTTGTCATCTTGTACGTAATTTCATGCACAACCGACTTCTTTAATGTAATTTCTCTAGGCTGATTAAAAGAAACAGAGCTTTGAACAGAAATATTGCAGCCTCTGAACTTATGTCCTTGGAGAATCTGTCAGAATTAAGATTTTGGTTTTGCAATACTCAAGACAGTTTCATCGTTATTTTACTATCATCTCAAATATATTAACATACCTGGGTAAATAAATCTAATTTAAAATTCCCTTTTCAGTGTACCAATTCAAAGACAATCCTCTTCATCATTAGTATCGTGGGAAACATACTCAGGTGGAATTCCCTAATAAGAATAAAGAGAATCTTTCATTTAGTTTGCACATGATTGAATATATATAATTTTTTTTTTAAATATATCTGATTATGAATGCGGTTTTAGTTGAATCAAATTTAGTATTACTTTATAGAATTTTAAAAACCTTAACTACTAAGGTGACAAACCAGTTTTTTCCACATTGTACGTAATTCTTCTAAAAATGCCTAAGGATACTGTTATTCAGTAAAGTGGTTGATCAATTCCAACAGCGATTTCAAATGCACGTTGGTAATGCTTTAATGGCGTAACCACTGTTTTTTTTGTTCATTATACGGAAAGTTCAGTGAGATTTCCCGTGTGTTGTGGTTCCAGTGAGAATAAATAGCACAGTTCTTCTATGGAAAATGGAACTATCTCCAAAGGAGAGGCACGTGGACACATGCTTCAATTTCTCTTTTCACTCATATGTACTCATATAAAGGAGATGTTGTGTCAATTTCATTATAAACATCTAATTAATAGTAAATACGTTTCTGTACCTGGACACTTGGTTTGTGGTTACGTGACTGAAGAAATTGAAATATTTTGTAAATCTTTTTAAAGTTATTTGAATCTTGTTGAAAATGTTGAATTGTTTACTTAATAGTTTACAGTGATCAGCAAAGCTTTATTCCAAACCCGCAGATAACACGGTTTTTTGTGATTGGTTTTGTGAAATTCTCAACGTAAAAGATTTTATGGAACCGAGTACCATGAGCAATATTTTTTGACCATCCAGAATAACAATTACCAGAAATAAGTAGGTTTATCCTTACCTGTAAAGTTGGTCCAGCTAAATTTCCATTTGCACTCACTAAAGCGAGGTTAAGGTTACTTAACCAAGTTTCAGCACGTATGACGACACAATATGCAAATGACGCGATGATAATTGTTAGAAGAAGTACAATGAACAGAACTATCCACAAAGATGCATAGGTGTCCCATGCAGTAGTCAATTCCAAGAAATCTTTAAAAATCAAAATTTTCTGCAATAGCAATTCTATCTCTGAGACAAAAAGTCGTAACAATATATGCAATTTAAATATTTGCCTTACCCTCAAACCAAGTTAGGTTGACCTTTTCCTCCAAAGTGTTAGTTATGTTCTGTAAAATCCAAAAAAATAAACAATTTTACATTTGCACGATTTAAATTAGTATGATTTTCCAACTAACCATCTCAAGACTAATAGTACTGTTTGAAATATCCATTGACAGATTTATTAAAACTGGAATTAAACGAATCAGATTTAAAGAGTTTGGATTAATAATTTATTCGTCAAGAATCTTGTGTATGTCCAATTCCGACGCGCAATATGTAGGTTTAGTATTAGCTCAGCGGCAGAGTGTGTTTCCTTTAAAGTGAAAGTTTAGACTGGAAGTGATGAGACATGTGGTTGCATCATATATGAAAATTACATAGTCTAGGTACCATCCCATGCTATTTATAAGTGACACAGAAGCTCTACATCATTCTTCGGTTTTTTGTCTTCCTTCACTAAATGCTCCATATCGCAAGAATTTTTAAAGATAATTGAATAAATACAGGTAAGGTCAGAAAGTGGGCGATATGCAGATAAAAACAACTGACGAGTAAGTACATCAAAATCCTGTTTACAAAATGAAACCCAACAAAACAAATATTAAATGTTTTAGGTACCTCAACCATTCAGTTTTCGTTTTACTTTTACGGCTTTAGGTCAGCATTTACTATCAAAATTGTTGTGATATGCTAAGATTCACTTAGAAGATCTACGTTTTGCTGTTCGTCATTTCTATTGCAGTGCCATGAATGTACATTGTTGGAAGGTGAATCCTCTCCCGAGAAAAACACGAGATGTTGGAAAATTCTTTTGCTTTTCACTTTGAGTGAAATATTTTACATGGAATGAGTCTGCATCCTTTTTCTTTTGTTGCTTCAGCGTTATGTGAAGATGAGCACTTTTCGTCTGGGAAAGAATGTCTGAACGTGTGGGAAAGTATGTTAACCTTTACGAGTATTTTGGTTGTACGTTGTAAAAACAGAGTAGATGAACTTTAGACAATCTAATTTCGATTGAATATTCG
This sequence comes from Willowsia nigromaculata, assembly GCA_034700605.1. Classification (NCBI taxonomy): domain Eukaryota; kingdom Metazoa; phylum Arthropoda; class Collembola; order Entomobryomorpha; family Entomobryidae; genus Willowsia; species Willowsia nigromaculata. The sequence continues at coordinate 12,087 of JAQIXX010006317.1, forward strand.
AACTTTTTAAGTATATCTTGAAAATATCGCATTGATGCATTTTTTACCCAAATAAACAGATCAGAAGCGAGGAAGAAAGATCAAAAACAACTTTTTGCAGGTTGGAATTGGGTCTTTGTGTGAATGACACGCCATTGTCCAAAAAGCAGTCAAATAAAAGTTTCAAAATAAACTGCAAAGCAGTTGAGGTGTAAGAAGGTTGGAGGGACGTCGGGGCAAAATGAGAATCACAAATTTTCACTCCTTCTCCCACTCCCACTTACACAATGTTCAGGTTCGATCACAGGACCACAGTGATCCAGTGACTAG
>JAQIXX010006318.1:0-12394 GCA_034700605.1 Willowsia nigromaculata
AGGAGACTGGAGGGGACAGGGGCAAAGAGGTGCTTAGAATTATGGTCGACCGGGTAGCGGAGTGTGTGAAGCGTGAGGACCTGATGCTACCACTTGAGGTCTACCAGGAAGCTGATAAGGTACTCCAGGTTGCTGAGAAGATTCTCTGGAAGTCTGAAGAAGCCGTAGAAATAGCCCGCATGTGTAGGGAAATTGAGGCTGATGAGTCGAGGTTCATAGTGAAGCTGTTCGAAAGCGATCACGAGTTTAGCAGTTTGAAGAAGGTGACGAGAGTAGCTGAGAACCAGAACAAACCTGTGCTCGTGCTTATCAAGTCTAGTGAGGATTTTGTTTACGGAAGGTGCGCCATACCCAAGAACCTCATTTCTAGTGGGCTCTCAGCTGAAGAATGGATGAAATGCGTATGCAAAGAGTTAGGCAAAGGGATTGTCGCCGCTCCTAAAGGGCAGGATAATAGGCTGCAAGTGAATCTGAAGAGGACGAGGATTTACGACGGTGGGGAGAGGATAGGGGCTGCGATGGGGGAGGCAACAAGATTCGTCGCTGAGAAGCTTGGTAAAAAATTTATCGAGTGTGGGGGTAGTGAATTTGCAAGAATAAAGTAAAGTTACTTATTAGAAACGATTTTTATTAAAGTCTCAATTTGCCCCGCCCTTCCAATTATTTCCATAGAAATGTGTTTTTAGCTTCATTCACACGCAATTAAAGCACCAGAATTGCACACAATTAACCTCATTCGAGGATTTTAAGCATTGACCACCATATTCACTCACAATATGCCAGGAAAAACTCATAATGTAGCTAACAAACATGCTGCGTCATCGTACAACAATTTGGTAGCATCAAAAGTACTTCTCACACAACACAGCATTAGAACTAAAACTTTTAAAATTATTAACAAGAGTTTGCAGTGCTACATTTCCGCACCGTTGCTCTTCTGAAATAAATCTAACTCTGATGCAAAATTCATACACACTTGTCTATACAAAAGACTCGTCTACACATTCATAATTATGTATCTGCTTTGTATTGTAACCCGAATCGAGAAAATCTGTTTTTGAAATGACTAGCACTAGCAGCAATCTTGAATCCTCCGTCAGTAAACGTGAAAGAGTAATCGAACAATCCTGAATAAAAAATGCATCATAGTTTGAGTTCCTCACGTACACACGACTTTCCTGTTCACAGTTCACATCCAGAGCTAAGGAAGGTCGCGAGACATGATGACTATTTTATGACATTAAGATATAGTTTCAGTAGCCGGAAGTAACTTTAGCGTAAAATCTATAGCAAAGTCTAATGAAATCAAATGTTCTCAGTCTCCAGCTTTCAAGCTGTTCCCACCTTCCAATTTAAACATTTCTGAACACTTTGAAAGAACACTTTGATAATACCGTAATGAAACAGGTTCAAGTAAAGCCCCATATAAAATACCCGTAATTTTTTCCACTTCACCGCTCATCCGCACAAACAGAAAAAACGTAATTCTACAGCTTCGCACCTAAAATAGCCACGCTATATATTTTACTCCCTTATCATTGGCATCTTCCCCTCACGCATTCGATTAGCACACTTTGTTGAGATTGAGAATCTATAAACTCTGTAGACTTAACCCCACCCCCTCCTCTACACTGCGCTACTCAGTTTCGTATCATACCCAAATAGCTTATCAATTAGCTTTAAAACTCTGCACTATAATCGCTCAGCAGTACAGTGTGCAGAAGTATAGATATGAGCTCATTAAGGAATAGGTACACCCCACAGATAAGACATAATTTAAACCCCAATCCCCGTAATATGTTTCTAGAAAGCAGTGATTTATCGAAACACGTAGTAAATTGTGAATTCATGAGAACCAAGAGCCCATATGGTTTCTAAATTAAATTGCAACAAACTCTCCATTTTAATTGTGCAAAAGTGTTTGCAAATTCCATTAGCAGATAAATCAATCCGACCTGTTCCTCATGAGAAAATTACAGGTTGAAATTCTCACAGGAAAAGCGTCAAGCGAAAGTACTCAATGTGCCCAGGTTGATTACACTTTGCACCAACCTGTCACCTACCAGTTGTCGCTAGTCCGTATTTGTGGTCAGTGAACGCAGTTCCAAAACGATCCCTCCAAGCATCCCCTCCAAAAATACATTATGCCAAACGCAAGCTACATCGACTTGGTTGTGAACCGCCGACCATTCGGCTGGACTTACACAGACCCCTCGACAGTGTTCCACTTTTCATTTGAGGAGATTGATCCATTTTTTTGGCACGAGTTTGTCTCCTCTCATTGGACGCTAGCTGTGTATGCTGGCGTCACATACATAATCACAATATTTGGCATCCAGCATTACATGAGGAACAGACCAGCGTTTGACCTTCGAACCCCACTGTTCTGGTGGAACCTTGCTCTCGGGATATTCTCTATACTGGGGTTCGTTAGATTCCTACCTGGATTCTTAACCGTGCTTAATGCACCCAATGGGTTTTACAACAGCATTTGTGTCAAGCGTGACACCAACATCCCCATGGGCTTTTGGACACTCATGTTTCTCTTGTCCAAATTTGTGGAGCTTGGGGATACACTGTTCATTGTGCTCAGGAAAAGGCCGCTCATACTCCTTCAGTGGTATCATCATGTCGTCACCATGAGTGTCGTATGGATTCTCGGTGAGTTCAGAAATAATTTATCTGCAAAGTTCTAGTTGCTGACTTATTGTCTGTTGTTTCCTTAGCACCCTACATGGAACCTGTAACGCGTTGGTATACAGTCCTAAACTACGGAGTGCACTCACTCATGTACCCATACTTTGCACTAAAGGTTGGTTTTACAAAAAATTAATACATATTTTATTCAGAATTTCTGTAAAGAAATTATACATTACTGTAAAATTCATAGGCTCTTGGAATTAGAATCCCGCACTCATTTGCCAATTTTCTCACGACAATGCAACTGGCTCAGATGATTGTCGGATTTGGAGTTAATATGCTCTCCCTCTATTATCAACGTAAGTAATTTAAATACTTACCATTGGTCAATTGTGCATATTACTTAAATGTAAATTATTTCTGTAGAAACCGGGCACAATGACTGCTTCAGACATCCAACGAGCATTAAAGTGTTTGGTCTCGTGTACGGCTCGTTCCTCTTTCTGTTCGGGAAGCTGTTCTACGACGCTGTCATCAAGAGCGAGAGGACGCAGAGAGACAAGATCAAAGGACATTAGTAAACCAACTTTTAAAACGACTGACATCTTGAGTACTGAGATTATATATGTATTTTTTTAGAATTTCAAATACAGAAAATAAATTATGTGGTTATACTTCCGACATGATCTCAAAAAATTGTGTGTCTATTCTACGGAGATTTTGTACAAATTGCACAAGAAAATGATTGATGCTTGATCAGTTTCTGAATCGTGTGACTGACTGTTAGATATAATTAGAGTGCGCAGTTACGACAAACTGACGTTATATATGTAATTTTTTTTAGCAGCGAGAAGTTAACAAATTCCAATTAAATATTCGTCGTAAATATATTTATATATACCCTTTTCTATTCACAAATACAAGTGATTGATGAAATCGTGTGAAAAATGTTTAAAAAAGTGTTAGTACCCAACAGTTGTATTAAGCTTAGGAATTATAATGAGAGTAAAAGTTTGAAAACATTTTCTCAAAATTTTAAGGAGAATGAATGCCAACTTGATAACTACCAAAATAAATTGGATGAGAATTTGCCTTATTTTTATTTACAGCATATTCCCACGATTCTCACAGATGCAGGCGTAAAGTCCTGACTTCAATAATTATATTCAACCGAGATTCATTGATGAGTTCACTCACAACTGCGAATATATATTAATGACCATTTCATTTACAACGCCTCATGGAATGAGTAAAAAAGAACATACGGAAACATTTCGGCCTCTTTAAATTTATTGCTATCGTCATGCATTCAATATTAATAGCAGTTCCAGAACGCAATGCAGCCCAAAAAAGTTCAAAATGCAAAATCAATTTCAAATGACCAGAAATCTTGTGAACTGCGAATTAAAAGGCATACTGATGCACGGCAACCCATTCCTTCTTCCATGGGATTTTTTCACATAAAATGCACCTTTATTGGAAGGCTTAATCAGATTTTCCATTGCAAAAAAACATCTAAAATAGATAATTTACTCTGTAATTCATTTTAACACAATCATTTCCGGTGCACACTAAAAATGTAACACGAAAATCGCATGAGAAAATACTGATTTGTACAAAATAATAATAATATAGATACATGAGGCAATTAGGAAGTGGCAAGTGGTAACTTTCAAAATGAAAATGTTGATAAAGTCCTGATAAGCAGCAAACATTTGTCTGACATCAACGCGCAGCCCTGTAGTCCCGTTTTATTCCATCTTTCGATAAAACCAACTGCCACAGATGAGTCCTCCTGGCATTGAATACACCAGCGCTCATAGCCAGATAGTAGATCCACATCCTGTAGAATCTCTCATCATACTTATGTTTGAGACTAGGCCAGTTCAGGTTGAAGTTTTGAATCCAAGCCCTTAACGTCTTGGTGTAGTCGTTTCCAAAATTGTGCCAATCTGCACGAACAGGACAGGCACAATATATTACCAGTCCACAACAATTGCTAATCGTAAAAAATGTCAATCTCACCTTCAAGGATGAATTTGCCTTCCGTAGCTTTTGTTAGATCAGAGGGAAAGGGGAGGTTCCCGTTCGGGAAGATGTAGGTATGTAGCCAAGGCTCTGAACGTGGCATGTCCGCATGGTTCAATCCGATCGTGTGCACAACAAATATTCCATCATCTTTCAGGTTTCTGTGCGCAACCTCAAAGAACTCGTTGTAATTATGGAAACCGACATGCTCCAACATGCTGTAATAAACATAAAATTGTTCCAGTTCCAACTTCCCAAAGGAAAACATAATAATTCGTTTAAATAGCCTATGAAAGCTTTACCCAACAACAACCATCCTGTCAAACTCCTCATTAACGTCCCTGTAGTCCTGAATCCTGATCTCGACATCAAGCCCCTTGCATTTCTCCCTCGCATATTCAGCTTGCTCCTCAGATATGGTCACCCCAACACAAGAAACTCCATGTCTCTCAGCAAGGTATTTGCAGAGCATTCCCCACCCGCAACCGATATCCAGAACCCTCATCCCTGGCTTCAAATCCAGTTTTTTCGCTATCAACTCCAATTTGTCAAGTTGTGCATCATTAAGGTTATCAGCTTTAGCCCAGTACCCGCACGTGTACTGCATGTACGGGTCGAGAAAAGACTCATAAAGATCGTTACCCAAGTCGTAATGGGCGTCAATTACCTGAAATTAAATGATAAAGTTATGATTATTTGAAAATATGATGCAAACGCGAAGTCTAATCTGAGTTCACCGACCTCCGACGACTTCTTCCTCGTCTGGAGATTGAAGGCACACAACTCAACATAGTTGAGGAACCTGTTCACAGGATAGAGATAATAAGAGAGAAGCCCAGCTTCCAAGAATCTCGTGCAAAACTGGGTCACATCCTCTTCGCTGACGCAAAACTCCCATACACCGTCCATATACGCTTGTCCAGCACCGAGCGTGCCCCAATTCGCGATCCTTCAAACACATTATAAACCAAACTTTTAAGCCAGCACTTTAACAGCAATATTCACAAAAAAGTAGTCTCAAACCTCGTAAAGAACTCCTTCTTATCGTTCACCTTGATGTGAACTAGAGAGTTATACTTTGGACATTTCTTTAGCGCCTCCTCCTCCATTTCCTCCGTCCAAGTCTCGGGGGAGTACACATCCCCGTCCTCAGTAAAATGAGGAATGACTCCAATGGCTGCTCCCATTTGCAGCCCTTTCTTCTCAAGCATTTTGTGACAGCATCTTAGGACCTGCCTCTCACTCCATTTGTACGAGTAGATGAGCTTCACCGCAGTCGTGTGGAGCAATGACTTCAGCATGATGCTTGAACGCAGCAAAAACTGGTGGTGCAATTTGGTAAGTTCACAGCGCACCAGCAAGAACCAAAATGATTGCACAAACGCACCAACGCATTCATTTATAGATACAGTTTAATAAAACTCATCCTTGAGAATAAAAAGTGATGGAGCTTCATACGCGGAAAAAATGAGCAATTAAAGAACACATGTCTCTAGACATTTGATCAAAAATATGGAACTTGGAACACTCAAATGAATTCCAGGTAGTCAGCCTCGCTATCGGGTAAACACTAACAATTTAAGACGCTTATTACACGATGTGGAGTTTATAATAAAGCAGTAATTAAAATGATGATATATACTATTATGTAATAAAAAGTCTTAATTTAGCTTTTGCATTTTTCTGAAAAGTTATCTACTCAAGTCAAACTGGTTTTCATGTTGTGAAAATGGTTTTTTGGAGAAAATTAAGCACGCTGTCAGTTATGCAGAAATCAAGTTTCCGACGCAGCAAAATAACTCATAAAAGTTATCGCTGAAACGCTGGAAAATTATCTAGTTGAATAATGATAAATCTGAGTTTTTAATGCCGAAGAAATTTCGATAATGCCAAAAAAATAAATAGACACCGTGCCTTTAAAACCGGAAACCGATTATGGAAGCAAATAATAATTATCATAAATGACCTTGATATTTCAGACGATATTAATCGTTCTAACAAAGATTTAAAAAACTGCCTGTTCGAAAGCATAATGACAAGTCATGCGTGTTTGCTTTTGAACAACTGGAAGAGAAACGCGGGATCATGAACTGAGGCAAGCCAGGCCATGCGTATCAAATCTGAAACCGTTTATCATGATAGCATGAAGATATTCATTTTCATACTAATGTAAATATTTTAATCTTTCTTTTATGACCTGTTATTAACAAAACTTCGTAACACTACTTGCCCACGACACTATGATTAGTAAGTTTCAGTAGCTTCTATGTGGAGTCAGTAAATCTCTTTGGAGCTCATTCGATTTTCAAATTTTGCTGAATTTCTCTCAGGAATCAGGAATCATTCTGTAACTATTCCAGTGCGGTGGCTATCCCACAACATCATACCTTGGCTAAACACTATTTCCTTCTTCGATCGAACTCCATTTTACATGAGTTCGTGTCTATGTTCTTACCAAGAAACTAGGTGGTCATATTAACTATCATATTATGCAAGTAGATAAAATGGTCATTGTAGAACCTGATGTTGAAGATGTTTCCCACGCAAAATGACGTGAGCAGGTTCCCAGCTGAAAACGTTGGGAAAATTGAGGACGCTTGCAGCTCAACTTCCGCTTCTAAAACCGTTGTTCTTGATGCAATCGGCACGTGTATAAACGTATGTTTCTCTGGTGACCAATGGTTATTCAATGTTAAGGTCCCCTCATGTCTCAAGGTCATGATTTTTTTACTCGATTGTCTGGGTTGCGTACTACACACGATTTTGTTTATAGAACATTTTTAATGCGCTCCTACTACAATATGTCTAGCAAACCGTCATTATAGTCATCAAGAAAAAAAAACGATTTCCTGCCACGCAATAAATTATTTCTTCAGAAAATCGCATGTAAGGTCATTCAAAACACAATACAAACAAATATGTAATTTCGGTAGTTCCAAGGCTACGCCTCAGATCAATCTAATTGATTGTTATTGGTGCCTGTGAGTTATCGTTACTGTAGAGAAAAACCCATTTACGTGTTTACATATTATAGTAATTTACATCAACAAGTCGTTTTATTTGATTGATGAAAGCAATTTGTCCTGCCTCACTTTGATTACGTAACCTTCAGCGCACCACAATAAAACGGAGTCAACGACATTTAGCGAGTTACCTATACAATTAGTGCCACTGTTGACGGAAGTGGTCTGCAAAAGAGAACGATAGATATTGATTTGTGAACCCGGAGCTCATCAGTGAATTCCCTGAAAATCCACTTTAACCTTAGGAAATATAATAATAATAGCGGTTTGCTTTACGAATCCTTCCTCGTTCACTCTGAGTTATTGGGAGACAGACATTCCACTATACTAAAAGTAGTAGCGTTGTAAATTAGTTTAGATTTAGAACCAGGAATCATTCATCAATGGACAAGGAATTTTTATGTAATAGCGCATATTTGTCAGTTTCGCAATTGGAAAAGATTGAGTTCAAAGAGGTCACAAAAATTCATTCTTTATTACTGACATCCTTATCACAGTAATTAAAAAATTGATTCACTTAATCTATGTATAAAACGCTCGAAACTATTCCTACAAAAAATTGGTATTACATATAAAAAGCAAATTGAGGAATTACTGAGGCAGCAAATATCATAAACCTACTTGTAATAATAATTCATTAATGTAATACGTACTGTCTAAATCATTGAATGATAACACATCTGACCTTTTTCACTCACGACCTTGACTCTCAATTTCTGACTAGTCACTTCGACTTCATTCATATAAAACTAGCAAAAATTACAAAAAACCGGAATTTGTACACACTTACTGATAAATATTTAAGTTTCATAAGCTATATTATATAAAAACGTAACAAAAAAAAGTTTTAACAAAAATTCGTCTCTTATATGAACACAAAAATATACAAAGTACATAGACAGCATGGATGATACTCTCAATATCTGAACCTGCCCCTCGAAGCCCACTTCCTCGGATCGCTCGGAATATCGGTCATTCCCTTCTCCATACATGTCCTGCACATTTTTCGCTGCAACTTGTATCCACATTTCACTGGTCCCTACAAACCGGAAGACGCGATTTTAATAACCGTTTATAAACATTAAATAAAATATACACAAGTAAGTTTAAAGTCTTACCTTAAACCCGCAATACGCGCACTCCCCTTTCACCATCTCAAAGCAGTCGACTCGATCATTAGGTTGGCAGCACTCAACATTCTTACTATGACCACAGGTCAACTTCTTCAAAACACGTACGTTGCACTGGAACCTCCCATTCTGAACGTCATGGCACAACATTGTAGCTTCATGTCCACAATTAAGCTTCTTCCTGACAATAGTTTTGCAGGGAGGGCATCGTCCAGAACAAGGATGTGAACCTTTACAAAAATGACCTGTGCGAAACAAAAAATTCTCTCATACTCATTTCCAAAAAAATACAATAAAAAATGCAGCTTTTTTTAAAGATAAACCACCCACCCGCACGACACCTCTTCCTGCAATTCTCGACTACAGCGGTACACCTAGCATTTCTGAGGTCACTCCCACAAGGGATTAGTTGATCATGTCCACAAGCAAGCCGCTTCGACACCTTACACGGAGGACACCTCTCATGACAAAGATGCTTCCCCTGACACGGATGATTTTTGTGACAAACACGATTACACGTTACAGTACACTTGTAGAATAAATGAGCAGGGTCATCATCCCAGTGACATGATTTTGTACAGGTGTGACCGCATGGATGACGCCAAGTACAACGATTCATGCATTTAGCATTCTTCAAATCTTTGCACATAATCTTCCACTGAAACGAAACAAAAAAATTAAAACAAGGTTCAAGTCGCAAAAAACTAAAACAACTAACCTGATGTCCACAAGGGTTGAACTTCATGTCAAACAGAACTTCACATAGAGCCCCCTCCACGGGATCCCTGCACCGCATCTCCATATTATGTCCACATGGCAGAGTCTTAACAGACGAGCCGGGACATGCCTCCTTACTCGGATCCCTGGAGCAAGCAATCATCCCTTTGTGTCCACATCCGAGTACCTTTTCCACCTCAACCTTACAAGCTCCACATGCCTGAGAACACATCCCACCCGACAACTTACAGGGATGCCCACACCCAAGAACTTTCAAACACACACCAGGACACTTGATCTTGGAATGCTGCTCCTTATCAACGTGACAAGCAAGATTACATGAATATTTAAATCCACAAACGGAACACACAATCTCATCCCCGCAGATGAGATCACATCCACCCCCGCCAACCTGTTCAAAGTCAGACCCCGTCTTAACTACGACCCTCTTCATGTGCTTCTCACATATCAACTCAAGTCCATTTCCTATGCTAAACACATGCTTCAGCTTCCGGTTCACCCCTCTCCAAACCTTACTTCTCTTTTGCAGACAATCCATATTTCCAATAATGTACATCCCTATCCTCGCCCTCGAGAGGGAAACACAGATCCGGTTATCAACTCCAACGAACCCAACGTTATTATCCACGTTACTCCTCACAAGCGACAACAATATAATATCGTTTTCTTCCCCTTGGTAACTGTCAACGCAGGTGATACGCACACCCCTGGATGCAAAGTCCCTCCCCACGAGTTTCTTCAGAACGAACATCTGTCCAGCGTACATTGTCAATATAGTTATCTGTTCCTTTTTGTATCCCTGCTTCACCAAGTAGCTACAGAGCCCAGCGATGAATTGTGCCTCATGTGTATTCGATTTACTCATAAGATCGCTATCCTGTACAAAATTAAAAACGTTTTTAGAGAAATCTTTTGGTACAAAATCCTCCAAAATTACTAAAAGTCCAACCTTATCTTCCTTCTCCTTATGGTCAATGAAAAATACGTTCTTTGTAACTCCCCGCATAGGTTTAAACAGGAGCACACTCTTGTGGTCAATCAGCTCCTCATAAATTGGCCCAACGATTAGGTTCGATATCTCTGGCCGCATTCGGTGTTGCGTCTATTAAAAAATTCCAAACAATAATTAATTATAAAAGATTCAACACAATCCTTTGAAACTGCAATTAACAGTAAAGCCAAATATGTAACCAACCTTTAGAGTGCAATACGGTACACCATTGAGAATCAGTCTTTCAAACAGGGAAACGTTCATTCTGTAATCCCTTCCTAGTTCATAAACGCTAGTGCTAGGTCGGAGCTGTAAATGATCCCCAATGAGGATGAGATGTTGACAATCACCAGTAAGGGCAGTGACGATATGCGCCTCCAGTATCTCAGCAGCCTCCTCCACGATGACTAAAGATCAACACAAAAACTAGAATAAATCTCCAAACAAAAAACATTGCAAAAACTGAAATTCAACTCACCAATCTTGGCTTTGGCCTTCTCCAAAAGCGAGTGGTTCTTCGCAGCCCCAGTTGTGGTCATCCCGATTATATCACACTGCTTTAGTATCGATGCGTTTATCTCTTCCATAAACTTTATGTACTCATTCCTGGCCGAGAAAAGTCGTTTCCTAGCGGTTTCCAACGCAGCCTTGGCGTCTTCTAACTCCTCCAGTAGTTCTCTCTCCAATTCGACAGCACACTGGAGAGCGACTTGAAGCACCTTAAAATAAAGTGCAAACCTCCTCCTCACAGACTCATTAATGAGAAACCGCTGGTCAATAAACGGCAGATTTAAGCAGCCAAACTTAAAAAGTGCGAGAACAGAGGAGACTAGAATCCGCTTGTTCTGATACTGCACAGCTTCACCCGCGACAATATTTCTGCGCTGTTCTTCTCTCGCCTTCAACCCCCTTACATTACAGTCCCTCAAGTAAACTTCAAGAATGTCGAAATCCCCAACTTCCCCATCCTCATCCCCCTCATGGTCGACGACCCTATTCTCAAGTAGCTCGTCCAGATCAAAATCCTCCCCGTCATGCTTCTCCTCCTTCAGAAACGACTCCTCCCACCTCTTAATCACCTCTGGAAGATCCCTCCTCACCACCTCAGCGTCAAGTAGGAACTCGTGAGCGAGCATACCCTCAACAGCGAATGTCTCCGCACTGAACATCCACCATTCGAACTTAAAAAAGGACTCATGACGCATGCTGTCGAGCAAGTTTTTGGGCACAGCATCCTTCAATTTCTCAAAGACAGTCATATTACTGAAGCAAAACAGTCCATCAGGGTTTTCCATCTCTGCCACCTCTTTCCTAAGACGACTTAGATTCTCCTCAACGTTCCTCAACCGCCTAAGCGCCCTTCCTTCCTCGATCTTGTAACGCTTGTAATTAGGGGGCTCCCCATAATTCGCTAGCATCTCTTTCCGAATCTTGGCCAGCGTGTACCTGTCCAGCTTTTCAGACTTGCATTGTCCTCCAACACGGACTACTCCAAGGTTCGGCATCCTGTGCATACAAAAAGTGATAAGATGACTAAAAAAATTAAGTCTAATTAAATATAGCTTAAACTATTCAAAGTCCAGATCAACAGATAAGCCCTACCAGTGAAGTAACAACTCCAGAAACTGATCCAGAGCATGGTTCGTATAGCAGAGTACAAGAAACGGGGAATCTGGAATGATCCCAACCGTCCTGCTGCCGCCGCCACCGCCACATTCCTTGCCAAACACCATCCCCGTACCGCCCGTACCACCCCTACTACATATCTTATTGAGAAACAGAGTCCTGACAATATGCAGACCAACGAATGTCTTCCCAGTTCCAGGGGGCCCTTGTATCAATGC
>JAQIXX010006319.1:0-12393 GCA_034700605.1 Willowsia nigromaculata
GAAGAGGATATAGATGATAATTGCATCCCAATGTTGAATCCCAAGCACCTCCCCGGAGTGTTGGTACTCATCTGGCCCTGGATTCAGTAAGAAGTTTTCGTACCGGTGCAAATTTACACCTGCCCTAAACCTAAAATTACACCTCGATTCAGTAAAAAAACTTGCCCCAATGGGGTGGGGGCAAGTAATTCCTAGGGTTAAATAAAGGGATAAATTTTGTCCCAAATGGGGCATTGTGATGCAACGAGCTACAGTGGAGCAAACCTGTGTCATCATGATGCGATGCATTTTATATTTAAATGAAGTTTAACAATTACGAAACAACAATAAAAATGCAATGATCAAAGACATTAAATAAGATAGTTAACATTTTAATCGAGTCACAAACATTATTAAAGCGACAAATGACATTCATTAAAATTTCATCAGGTTTGGATTGCTCTCACACAAATGTTTTTATCATAAATCAAAATTTGATTTAAATGAGGTAACGCTTGTTTCACATAAAGAGCAGTTCATACGTACATTCACGGCGACGTTTCATCAGAACCTTTGGGCGGCAAACGGTTTTCGCACAGTTCGCTGCTGGTTCCGGAAATAAGAGTCTTTCCTCCTTGTCTGTTTCGAAAAGCTGAGAAGAATTTACATGGCTGGTGTTAGCAAGCTCTGGCGTTTTTGGTGAGTGTACTAAACAAAAAGGTTTGTCACACGATCTCGTTGTACCGCTCCTTCACGACGCTGAGCACCGCCTCGTTCCGCTACTTGGGATTGTCGTTTCTCACTATAGGAAGTACAACGTTTTTAAGCAACTCTTCGTCGTCTGGTATCAGTTGAATAGCCCGTTTGACACAAATATTATGAATTGTACGTGCAGCAGTGATAATTTTACAGCATTTCCCTTCTTTGTAGCAGTGCGATCCTCCGGTCCTAAGAATAATTGATTCTCTTAAAGTATAATGGTGTATTACATTTCAAAGCCATATAGGTACTATATAAATGTACTTACCTGTCCAAACAGCGAAAACGTGATTTTAATATTCCAATAGATCTCTCAATTTCACACCTAGTTCTAGTGTGGTTTGTGTTATACAGACGCTAAGCTTCCGTAATTGGATTTCCAAAAGGTGTCAGTAGACGAGGCTCTAACGATTAACCAGAATCACCTTCAAAGAAATGAAGATTGGAAATTAAAATTAAATGAAAATTTTGGTTTCATGCAATGTTTTGGTAGCTGAATTGGTAGTTATGAGGTTTCTCCAACCGAGTAACCACCCTTCTCCAAAATCTCCTTGAGCTATTCGATTTTTAATCCCACTATTATTGTAAATAAAAAAATCATGCGTACTTCCCGGCCACTTTCCAACGATGTCGTAAAATGAATGATCCGGTCCGCAGATCACTTGTTCGTTAATTGAATGAAACTATTTTCGGCAGACGTAAATTGCTTCGTTTTCAGTAGGTGCTTGGATTGCAATCTGAGTTTGGTCAAACAGTCCAAAAATATTTGGGAATCCAGCTATCTGTTCAAACTGTTGCTTCGTTGCATTAATGGACTCAGGAAACAATATGACGAATGGTGTCAATTGAAGGATGAAATTTAGACAATCTTCAATTATGCGCGAAACACTTGGCTGTGACACACCACTAACTGGGCCTAAAATATACTGAAAGGATCATGACCGTAGGTGTGAAAGAAAACAAAGTACTTAGGTTTCCACGGGAATCGATGATGTACATTGGCCACTGAACGGTTCAAAAACTTCAATAATTTCTCTCACTCCCCAAATTCGCAGACCAGTTAACTTTTTAATTTCAGCATCTAAATGAGACTCTAAAAGTTTCCGTTGCTTGTATGTATGTTCTTCCTCTTGTTTCGTTTTCAAGCACAAAGAGAGGAACCGCTATGCAATAATGAAGTGGAGAAAAATGACTTTGTTACAATCAAAACAGTAGAAAAATTAAATTATTTTAATTAGGTTCATAACTAAGTTGAAATTGATTCGTCTTTTAAACACAACACTTTGCTTTCACATCATCATACTTCTCATTTTGAAGATTGAGATTTTGAAGAATTTATTATTATTGACGGATCGTCTCTCATCCCAGCAGTTATACTAGCTATGTTGTGAGTATAAAAATTGGAGGTAAATATTGCGGTATAACCGCCAAATTTTCTTTGTGAATAAGCGAATTCACTAACTATGGATAAACGGGGGTACAATTTCCCTTGGTACAAAATTTTGAGATATCGCACGTTCGTAAATCCGGTACAAGAATTGCCCTGGTGACAAATACTTTACACCGGTATAAAAAAGTAACTGAATCCACGGCCTGTGGTGTCGTGTAAAGATGGAACGTTGACTGCGTTCCCGGATTTGATTACGGAGTAATTCCTTAGCCTCATCAAAATAGTAAAACAAAATCCACGATTACTTTCGTACCTCTCCTTAGGGCTGCCCAAATAATGTCATAGTTGACTCCATATTTGACTTAACGCAACATTTCTCCGTACGCGACCTTGCTGAGTGATGTTTGTGATGAAGATGAACCCAAAAGTTTTTAGCAATATATAAGGTTAAGGAACGTGTCCCTTTTTACTACTCTTAAAATCGGACATGGAAATTCTTGGAAAGAAACAAATGGCTCGGGAGCACGAAGTTTGCCATCCCTGGTCAACCTGAAAAATCCCTGGTGAAACCCTTCCCTGATCACCCCAAACAAATCCCTGGTGAGACCAAAAAACCCTGAAATTTGCTAAAATTTCGGCAAAAATCCCTGATTTTCCTTCAAAAAACCCTGATGAGCAAAAAAAAAAAAAAAAAAAAAAACGGCTCCGCCGAAAATACCCTGTTTTTTCGGGAGCAGTGCTCCCCAAACTGATGACAGATCCCTGGTGAGCAAAAAAAAAAAAAACGGGTCCCTGGTCAACACCCAATCCCTGGTCACGAAAAAAAATCCCTGGGAGCACCGCTCCCGTGCTCCGTAAGAATTTCCATGTCCGATTGATATATTGATGATATTGATCAACTTTTAATAAAATCCCATAACTCATGGTTAATATATTTTTTTAATTTGTAGCGTTATTCTTTTGTCTTTTTTATAAGGGTTGAATTTACCAATTTACCGTTTTATATAAAATGTTTGGAGCCATGCCGTTCTTGTTTGAACTTGACTAATGAACAAATCAATGTATTAGACCGTATTAAGCACAACTTAATCACGGAGTTTGCTACACAAATATGTATAAGAAATAATAAGTGTAGACACATATTATCTAGTTGTGAGTCCATGATTTATTCAGGAAAACCCCGATTTACTACTACTATCTACAATGCATTTTTCAAATAGAATTCCCCACAGGCTGACTACACGATTTGAGCTACAATTTAAAGCAATGGGAATTTTCATTTTACTTACTCCTATCCACTCAAAAGTCATTAATCAAACAAGCTAACCCAGACATATTGCATCAAGCCAATAAGCCAGGGCCTTTTCCTGTGGCCTAGTGGGTTGAACCTACTGCCACATGTCTGTCGATTTGCCATATCCACCTCCTCAATTTAACCTGTACCTCTTACATTGCACAGCTCTCCATTTTCTATGCTTTCTCCATTCTATCCATCACAAAATTTGGAACGAAAAAATCAGTAAGTCTGTCCAACATAACTATACGGTAGGCAAACGTAATAACTAACCTTTCCTGCTGGAAGTTGCAAGTCCTTTTGCCTTTAGTGACTTTCCTTGTTCATAGCTTGAACTAGTGATCAGAGAAAATTGGATGATTGAAGGACAGACAAAAAACGATAGACGAGAGATTAATCAATCTATTTTTCAGAATATCAGAATGAATAGAATGAAAATCTCGCTTTCCTACATGTAGAAAAATAGCACCATGTCTGATGGATGAGAATTGAACTTGATCTGTTTGGTTCAAAGGAATTTAAAGGCGCACTTTCTCCTTTGCAGAATGACTGGTTATTGAACCTTTCATGCACTCCTGGAGACTGGAGACTCACCTTCTCAGATGCTTCTCTTCTCCCAACCGCTTCATGTTCTCAATGTTCATTTTTATTTCTTCTAAAATAAGAAAGGTATGTCAGAGATGGATTCCTTTACGATTCTGTCTGGCATGTCTACCATCAGCCTAAATTTTCCACATAAGGAATGAAAAAATAAGAATCTTAGCAAGTTATTTTCTAATAGCTTACTTTTACTTCCGCTCCGTTCATTTCACATACACAGTTTTAATGCGCTCGAAATAATAATAATAACAGTGTCAAATAGTAATATGTATTTGTACATTGGTGCTCCAGTCCTTTGACATTGAACCCAGAAGTTCAACGTTTTAAAGGAATCAGGAAGAAAAAACGTGCCAATTTCTGCGTTTCTATCCGCTTATTACAGATTTCTATTTCAACCTTTCCCTATACAGACTTTCAAAATCACTCTTCTTTACTTTCACCGGTTTCAATTATTTTTTGTCCAAAGAAGAAAAAAACAGGTAGCGTAAGAAATTTAAAACCAGTAGCATAGTATCTACCAACAATCAGCATCCATCGTCTTATTGACTTGAAAAGAAACTTTGCTGAAATAGTTTGTAACTACATACTGTAAACTCCTGTGGTCTTTGGAAAAGCCGTGTCGAAAGAATTAAATGAGTTTTTTGAACGTGCCATTCGACACAAATCGATTAATATATTTGCAAAACGTATCTGCAAAGAAAACGATCCGCATAAAAATTCTTCGCACGTATCCAAATAATGAGGATTTTAGCCAGAGATTTTCATGCTATTTAGAAATCGTTTTATAGATAACTACAAGTTTTAAAACTGAGCACAAGGGTCCATATGCGTAACATATAAACCAATTAATAAGTTAAAGATTTCTTGGAAGTTCAAGAATTTAATTTCCAAACTTTTAGAAAAGTGAATGTACCGCTAGTAATACATTTTGACTTTTGATTGACTGATTCGTGAATTCCTGAAACAACCAGGCATTTTAATAGCCAAACTTTAAACTTTTATGTAATTGACTAGTAAAGAAGCTGTAAGGATTTTCGCATCTCCAAAAGTTACGGTTAAGCATATCTTGAGCAAGAAAATGATAATCATTATGAGCAGAAAATACATGGTCATGTTAAGTCGCTCAGCAAAATTTTGAATGTTTAAACATGAGTAATATTTTTCTAGTCTTCAAATAATAAAATAAAGCATTAGACAACGACACTACTTACTTGAAGCACTTGTGCTTGATAATATTTCTACAACTTTTGTGAAGCATAAACATGAGCTTGCATTTTGCATTGTACCGCATTACGTACTTACTCCAACCGTCACACATTCAATGAATTTGGGTACGTTAAAAAAAGTGCTTTACCAGCTCAAGCTGACATGATACAAAATCGGATCTAGCTTGGTCTGCATGATGATCACGATCGTTAGCGTCACAGTCATTAAACCTAACGACCACTCTTCCCCTTTTCCTACATGCTTAAATACACACGCATACAAGCGGACAGAGAAGCCTTGCACGATTTTTTTTATCATGAGTATTTTTATGAAGAGTGTGTGCACTTCATGCCAAAATAATATGTACCTCCACTCCATTGCAATTATATTGACACACATTTCAAAAGATTTCCCCTTTTTACGTCTTCTTATTCCATTTGCCTCTCATTTTGTGTGTGTTTGTGAATGAGTCGTGCAAATATAATTTCCAGTCCACCGCATCGCGATGGACTTTGAACTGATGATTATATAAGCATTTGGACCCTTTTGCGTATACTTAAAAACTTTACAGCTGTTGGGGGATGCGTATATAAAATGAAAATGAACTTTATCCTTCGTTTAACACCATAAAAACCTTTCCTGATGATGATGATGGCGCTCTTCCTTTTTCCAATGTGTTTGGAAAGCAGTACCTATACTCTGCATACCTGACTGACTGACATCAAAGGGGACACATACAAAAGTAGCAAAGTACCTACTCCTTCTTCAGTACGTAGTATTTTTGTTATCACTGGAACAGCTTAACGTTAGAATGGTTATGATGCCTGTCGCAGTATCATCACAAATGGACATAAAACCTTTACGATGGTTTTGTGTACCCTTAAGTATACGGTCTAGTTATTAGTCTGACAAGCCTGCAATGCAATATATCGTACTTTTGCGCAAAGTTGTAGCTCATAATAATACTGTATTTGCCTTTCTCCGTATTTAGAGCAAAACGAATGACTGTCCATCCATTCATTTACATTTACTTTTGTGTAGTACTACATTATATGAAAATTCGACTGTGCTTTTCATGATCAATACGGGAACCACCCTTCCATGCATATAAGTGCAAACGAACACCAGTATGGAATTTACAAACATTTAATTGCAAATTTATTCAATTTTGAACTTCCAGTGTATAAACAAAGTTCATGCTATTTTGTTAAATCTAAAGATACTTTACATTCTTAAATAACTATCTTATTGAGACATGAAAACTGAGACAGCAAGGCGAGGCAAACATTAGCCTGCTAACGACATTTTGAGTAGAAAATGATGGATAATCATTGGTAGTTGACAACCGATGTATAAGTAAGTAGGGCTGCTTTTCATTGTATCATCAAGAAAAGCTGGTTGCACTTTTAATATAATCTAAAACGAAATTTGATAAAATTTTGTCGGCTCAATTTTTGTCGTAGCTTGTCTGAGCGTGGAATGAATATTACGATACAAAGTTAACTTTAAAACATCAAAGCGTATTATTACTTTGTTCATTTATTCAAGGAAAATAGAACTTCAATGTCATATTTTTGCTGAATCTTTCATTCTACTAGTGCATCAACTGAAAGAAATTTTCGAGGACGTGGTTTTTAAAAAGTACAACTACGTATTCATGTGTGACACATCGACAAGGACAAGTCAGTAGCAGCCATGTAAAAGGGAAAATCTTTGAAAGAGACAAGGACGCGAGCAGACTGCAATCTGATAATATCATTATGCCACGGCTTGCCACACACATGTTCGCTTTCATGAAGTCCCATCGAATTTAACAGAATGGAACCTAACAGCGGCCTTTTGAAGGCTTGCCTTTAAAACACTTTTTAATAAGTACCTTTAAAATTAATATACCTGAACATATGGCACTCCTCTACTTAGGTAATAATAATAATATTACACAACTTGTTTGCCAAGCAGACGTGCTGTCGGGCTCTTTTTTCGTTTTCCCATTGCCTGTCTTTTTTATCCACTTCCTTGTACTCTATTTCGAAGAAAAAGTTTTCTCCGCATGAAACAAGATAACTTCACGTCTTGTTAAGTTTTTCTATACCAAAAATAAGATAATATTACTGAATACATACATCATGTATTCATATTCAAATATGCAATATTATGTCGACAAGTCCTTCGGCAATGTTTGCGGTTTTCTACTGCATTGTGCTAAAAGTACCACGTTCTCAGACTTCTGATATAACAAAAGCCTGAAAACCCTATAAGGTAAAAAGGACAAATTTGATTTTTTTCTGGTAGAAGACGGAAGGCAAAGAAAGCAGAAACATGCACAGCATACAAGAAAGTCTAGTCTAAGGTTGAATAAATGCTTAATTATATGTATACTTTTTTCTATCATGCATACATTATTCTTTTAGTATTTATAGGGATCACAAAATGGAGCATGTGGAGAATGTGTGGTGTACATGTATAATATTGTAATGTGATAACTGATAACGCATGGATACATAATATTCAATATTGCCTCATATTGCTGGTTTTAAAAGGAAAGTACTGAGAAGCATAAAACTTGAAGCATGATTCTACATCTACAGTCTACACTCCGCAGGCTTTCAAAGCACGCATACAGCAAATGACAAAGAAAAGAACATCTATCATTCTTTCTCCTTGCTCAGCGATTGGTTCTCTTTTCTTAATGTGTATGGTGAAAGTCTAGCATATGTTTTGGTGAAAGGAATATAAATAGGTGCATAAAAACTGGAGTAATACTGTTTTTTAGGATCTATTACATCACTAGATATGTGTATGGAATGCCACTTCAGGGAAAAGTTAATGACACCGGGAGAAGGTAGAGAAGAGAATAAAAGAACGTATAATACGAAAGCAAATGGAACTTTTTGTGGGGATGATGATGATGAAGTACTTACGGAACCGTTGCGTTGTTAAATAGTTGGTTGAAACTCATTCCATTTCTACTTCTCTAGTTACAACTTTTCTCTGGGAAAATGATAAGAAATGAGAAAAAGTGTAGGCAAATGATGACAAGTGGGAAAAAAGAAATATGGGAGTTTGCGAAAAATGTTTGGCTGTGTAGTAACATGCACAATAAGTACTTAAGAAAGGAGTTTCCTTCTTATTGGTAGTTTTGCAAAGAATGTAAATTGTAAGCAATACAATACGGAGTACCAAAACCAAGACATTGTTTCAATATACAAAAGAGTAACAAAATATGGGCAATATTTTACCCTAAAAAATACCCCGCGTAATGCGGGAATATTCTTCCAAAAATTGTTCGTGAAGTTAGTTAAGAATTAGATCAGCACTTGGGAGGGAGAAAACTGAAAGTTTGGATGGAATTTAAATTGCAATTTCTAACAGGCATGTTGATGCAGTAATTTAAAACAAATTGTTAGCTAGCTGGCATGCACAACGGCTAACTTTTCTACAACTTATGTGTGTAGTTGTTTTCCAGAAAAAAAGTAATTTAAAATTCTCATATAATTGTAATTGTAACACATTATCCGCTTATAGGAAAAGCTTCCTTCATCATTCAAATTCTAGTTTGTTGAAGTGATTGAAAATAAATCTAAAACTAAATCTAAAACTCAAACTTCCCTATTCTTAAACAACACTTAAGCAGTTCAATAAGTAGAATACATTTACGAATGATTTTTAAACAATTAGGGTGGATTGTAATATTAGTTTGTGTGCTGACTAAATAAAATGGGGACAAATTTGAAGTCATTTTTACCCGGTAATACAGCTGAGTCAAGTTTCATTTCAAACGGATTCCAAGCATACGCAAGCAAG
Source organism: Willowsia nigromaculata (assembly GCA_034700605.1). Lineage (NCBI taxonomy): Eukaryota > Metazoa > Arthropoda > Collembola > Entomobryomorpha > Entomobryidae > Willowsia > Willowsia nigromaculata. Next base: position 9,033 of record JAQIXX010006319.1, read on the forward strand.
TATGTGTTTATTTCTTACTTTCCCTGTATTTTAACGAAAAAGTGATGAGAAGAGTGAAAATGGCAATATGACACGTGTAATTGTGAAAATGTATTTTTATGCTTACCTATACAGGTTCTTCAAGCTTTTTCCTTTTTATTAAACATGAAAAATGCGTACGAGTACTTACTCATCAGTTTACTTTTTTCAGTTTACATTAGTTCTTTACTGTAAAGGCTGTAAAGAGTTTTACGTTTATAAACAAACGGTCTCAACAAACTTTTTTACGCAATATTATGTTAGCAATAATAGACCTAACAAATCATAAGAAATAGACAACAAAGCAATCTTTTACCATGTAAATATTCATTCTTGCCATTCATATGTCAGTTTTGATCATCCAAGCAGGAAAGCAAAGTAGCCATCAAATAATGCTCCATGTTTCTAGTTTAAGGTTTAGATAGACAGTTTAGTGCGGTGTGCATCTGGCACATGCCATCTATCTCAACCTTCCTTTCCCCTCGCATACAATATGGAGAAAAGGGTACATGTTATCCAACGTATCAAAGCACTCCGTCGTACGCATAAAGAAAGGAAGAGGCAGACAGGAGAAAAATGTCAAATGCTTTATTTTTGTTACTCTGTTGCTCACAATTTCCCATCGTTCTCGGTGGCGCTCAGTTAAAAAATGACTTCTGTCTCCCGTCTTTTCCCAGCGTAACGTCCACGCTCATCTCAGTGTATTTCACAACCGATAAAAACCGAATCTCAATTTTACGCATTTACGCAATGTTCACCATTTTACCACAAGTGAGCAAGTGACTGGTAATGTTTCCTTTCTGGTGTGTCGTCTGTGCCTTCAAAAATATGCTCCTTGTAACATGCCAAACATTCTTGTCTCTTCTGTATAATAATTTTCTTTCCCTTTTTGTGAAATGGAGAAAATAAAGTTTTTTATCGCTCTCGTTTGATACAATTCTCTTGGTTATAATTTTCACGAAGCGTGGACAGAGTTTCTTTATTTTCAAGAATAAACAGTAGAGATGCATACTGTACACAGTTCTTACTTCCGTCATTTTACATTTAACCTTTTGCCATTTTTCGTATTGTTAGCAAAATGCTTTTGCATATAATCATAGGTACTTACAACTATAATACCTATTCAAAAGAAAAAAAAGTTTTGTTTCGTTTCAAGACTTGTGCTATTGTGTTTGGCACCGCAAACAAATATACTGGATCCAGTAACAGTATAAGCAAATGTTGATGGCTCTCTTGTGAATTGTTTACTATATAATATGACATTCTTGAGTTATAATACGTGACATAAATATGCTTAGATATTTAGATCTACAGCAGGATAGATGGTTAAGAAACGGCTTTGAAATGCATAATATACAAAAGATGAGTTTTGACATATTTTTTGGTACAACATATTTATTACTTGAGGTATCTCCGGGACTTTTCATTATTGTTTCAAGATCCACTCGCAATTATTAGTAGACCTGAGCTTCCACATTGTAGAAAAACCCCTCCAAAAACTTTTGCAATTCATAAACATGCGCCAGACTAGGGTGGACATTAAAAAACTACTATGTAGCCTAGTTTACAGTTGTCCAGAGTAATGTATAGGCAACTCATGCCAGTAATTTAGATGAGCGGGTCAATGTATTCACCATAATAACAGCATCCTAGAGTTTTAGGAACCACAAACTATTATAAAAACGAAACAAGCCAGATACATAAATGATGTTAGAACGAACATGCTGGTTCGTCATGGTGGTATATCGTCTATATGATTTCCTCTAATGGAATGCTCGTGTACTTCCTCTTCTTTATGTAGTGCTTATGTGGCTCACCAAAAAAGTACTGATTTAGGGAAACACCATACAACCGAGACCACCAACATGGCATAACTTTCAGACTGGAGAAAGTAGATTTCTTGATGATCCCTTATAGAAACACAGACAATGAATGTAAACTAATGTTGAAGCAAAAGTGTAAGTAGCAATGAAGGCTCATATGCCCTTTGTGATTTCACTTTTATACTTGTTCTCTTTCATTCATAATAGTCCCAGTGTTCAAACCCCCGTTTCTGTCTCCCGTCCTGCTTTTCTCTCTGTTGTACAAAGCTAAACACTAAAGATAAAAAGATTTATGTGCCATTCAACCTACTAGCGCGTTTATCTTTTTTCTTCCACTTTCTGCCATTGTACGTGGGCATGCTGTCGAATTCATGAGAGAAATTGAGTCATTTATATTCATGCATAATTAATTCAATTAATCCTGTCTTATGCACAGTTTAAAAGCTCGGGCTCTCTTTCTTTAGCAGGAGAACGCACAAGCAAAATGTTTAAATCTAAAGGTTTAAAATGTTACACAATGTTCTCATCTTTGTGATTATTTTACTTACACAAACTGCAGCTGTGTGCGTGTCTCTGTGTTAGTTACAATATCTACCATTTAACACATTGTCATTTTGTTCGTTAGTCTAGTTCTACTTTAGTTTATGCCTTTTTCATAATTTCTCTTCTTTTTCGACTTTTCCCTCAGCACTTACTAAATGACAAAAACGAGTAGAGTCGCAAAATACAGAAGCCAAGTTAGTCACGCCGTCCTTTTAAATGTAAGCATTTCTGAGTCTGAAAAAATATGCGGATGCAGGCATGCGTGCTAATTTGAAGCTGGGAGGAACAGGAAGAGGGACTGGCTGTCTTTTTCTAGTTCCTAGCTCTTTTCTCTGATGAGAATGATTTAGCGAGAGTATTTTAATACATACTCCTAATATACCTTTGCAGGAATTTTGCTTGCTTGTGCATTCATTCTAGAGGATGTAGGTCACCAATCCAGCCAAAGCCTCCATACCGCGTGACGGCATGACGAAGAAGAGGAGGAAAATGGAAATGAAAAAGATTTACGATGGGAAAGAAGGGAGGTTTCTCAACTGCACTTTTTAAAAATGTTGTACCATAAATGAATGAAAAGTGGTGATAACAAAAGAAAGCCATAACTCTGCTCCATGTGACTCAGGCTTTTTAGTCAAATGCGAAAGATGCGATTTAAGGATTTGCACATTTCTCATGTGATTACAGTTAAAACCACACGGTACGAAACACAGTTCTCAAGTCAACTAAGTAGATGGATTTTGAGGAAAACCGACATGGTCACGAAAACTGTTTATATCATGTGCTTGTTAAGTTGGAAAATTGATGCGAGGAGACGGGGAGGAACGTGACTAGTTGCTAATTAACTCATCTTTTCTTAAGCCATAATTGGCCTTGAATGATGAAAATAGTTCAGAACTAATGCATACCGTAAAATCCCAAATAGACGCCCCGGCGTCTATTTACTCCGCCGATTTTTTAGATCATAGACGCCGGGGCGT
>JAQIXX010006320.1:0-12393 GCA_034700605.1 Willowsia nigromaculata
TCATACTCAGGATTCAGGAAAAGTGGCAACACTGGAATCTCATTTTGGTCGGCAATTGAGACTTTTCTATATTTATACTGGAATCCTTTGAACTAAAAGTTTTAACCTTTTAAATTCTATTGTTTCATACGAACAATGGATGAGATTAGTGAGTAACGAGCGTTGCCCCGGTCGAGATCTGGGAGTACACCTGTAAATTAAACCTTTGAAGTAAAACTGCTTACCGCAAATGCGATGCTGTCATTGCTGCCTCTGTCATTTTTAAACAAGTAAAAACTCAGTGACATCTTTCAACATGGGATTTCATCTATGCAATTGAACCAACCACTGAACAATATAAGAATATGCCTCTTAGCGTGGCTTACAACCTTTTGGTTAATGAAAGTAGCCAGAAGGCAAATAATGCTCGATCAATCTGGTGATTTTTGTATTGACAAATTTTAATGTGAATTGCAAATCATGAATTTAAATTTCAAACAGACACGTTTGCTTGATTAAAATTTACTCTTAAAGGAAACTCATAGATGATCTTTGCATTTTACAGAGATCAACATAAATGTCATTGTATTTCTTGGTGAGATGTTGTTTAAGCTATAAAAGTTTACGGGGGGTCAAAGATCTAAAGAGTATACCTAGCTACATTAAAGATATGCAACCAAATTAATTACGGAGTGTTTTTTTGTAGATAACTTATTGATCTGCCCACTAACAATAAGAGCGGAAAGGTATAACTCATAGCCATCATTCATTTGGCATTGTCTTGTGTGTAAAATGTGTAAAAATTACTCATTCGTGCACCCAAAAGACAATATTTTTTTAATTCAGACTAGAAAGTACCTTTAGGATCGACATATAAGTGGTGCTTCTTCCACAATAAAGTTTTTCATCAAAATGATGTTCGTTCGTGGGAATACTTAAAACTTGCTGAACAAGCAAAACGTTTTCTAGAGCACGTCTCATAATTTAATCTAGCACGAGTCAATAAAAATCCATTATTAAGTAATAAATCAGGTCTGTCCCTTATCACCCTTGTCAATAATTGATTTTAAAATGAAGTATGTAGGAAGTTTCTCATATATTGGTTCTCATTTAGATTAGTCAAAAAATAAAAGCTAAAAGTAAAACTACATTGATCGGGGGAAGTGACGAAACTATACACAAAAGATATATGTACATGCATACTTGAAAATAAAATGCTCAACTTCATAAACTACGAACTATCAAGGTGAGTGTCATTGTGGTTTAATTCAACATTCACAGGAAAATGTCGAGTTGATTCACATAATGAACTTGTCAATTAAATACGTGAATATTGCTTTTCAATATTCGTAACTTGCAGCACACTCAACCTTCTCACCAGGTAAAGGTTAGTAGAGCATAAGGATCCTTCGGTAAGTGCTCCGTGCTGTTTTGAGTACGGGAAGGGTTTTTAGTTTTTGCACTTTCCGTATACTCAACGCAAATATGCAAAAAGTTGGAATTCTCATCATAACTGATTTACTAACACAACAGCGTTTTTCCAAGACAAATTAATGTTGGAGTTGGAACGTTATTAGCTCACCAGAATCTGTGGTCTTGTCCAGCCTCCAATAACTCTGTAGAACAACGAATGCTACACATTTTTCATCGTCTCAAAAATTATAGATTTTTGTATGTTTGGCAGTGGCCAGTTCTATGTGCTGTAGTATGCGAGACAAAAAACAATTTAATTAACCTCTACATTGCAAATTTAATTCCAGGCGACCTTATAGAAAGTAATTAGCATTTTATTTTCCACATACTCAAGACTCAAATAAACAATATTATAACAAAAAGGGCATTCGTAATATAATTTACAGACATTAATTGTGATATTGGCCTGGTACAACTCTTCCGAAGAAGCGCATGGGAGGGTATAATTAGAATAGATAAAACAATTAATTAATATATCTACATACACAATACACATACATATATCATCAAAGGTTTAAAGATAAAATAATATTGAAATAAGAAAAGTTTACAATAAAAACATATTTTATAACTATCACATTAACAAAACGTTGTAAAAATATTAATTTGATTGATTGATTGAGAACGTCTAACTAGTGCGCATACTTACTTATTTTACGATTCAATTAAAATCTTGTATATTTGTTTAAAAAATAAGCTAAGTTGGCTTTTCAAGGGCAATTCCATAAAAGTGTTTTGTAAGCATCAAACAGCCAAAAATCTTCATCCGTCTCCAGTCCGTATTCTTTCTTGTAAGTTGCGAGGGAATGTATCGTGCCATAATACAATGGTCCCATTTCCTTGTCATACAAGTACCAGAAGAATGGCTGGTTGAATAGTATGGTATCCTTCTCCAGAGGCTCGGGAGCTATTGTGCTTGTTGGGAGATCAGCCCTTGCCTCAACCTTAATTGTGGAAACTGCAGCTGTGGTTGACGAGGCAGCGACAATAGTGTCATCGTCAGACACTACAGTACCATTTTCTATCAAAATAGGCCCCAACGCAGCAGCTTCAGCAATACCGTCAGAGGAAGGAGGTTCATCTAGAAGAGAGCCTTGTGCTGTGAATGTCTCATTCGTTTTTGGATCCTTGATAGTCAAGTCAACAGCCTTAATGTCAACTTTCCCCTCTTCAAGGGACTTCGCAAGCTGGTCATCCAAAACAACTGGAACAACAACTTCAGCGGTTTCCTCCTCACTTGATCCCGCTAATGCAGCTAGCTGAGCAAGTGGAGAGTCTACGGGACCAATGTCAGTGGGTGGAACAGATCCATAGTCATAATCTGGTGCTTGGTCTGCTTTCAATCTTTCTTCCGAGTTCACACTTGTTCCTATGAAAAGGAAACAGAAAATTGTCATTCTTTTCAGCAAAGAGGTAGAGAGGAGCTTTATGGATCTGAAGTTTGTGAGAATTGCATTAGTGGAGAAATTATGAACCTGTAGACTTTATGAAGTGTAATGCAATTTAGGCATACGTTCAACTCTAGAAAAACTCTGTTTCCTTTGCCACGACAGGGCAAGGACAATTCAATCTCATAATGTGAATTATACTTTATACTCGGATTATGCTGTCAGGCTCAGCCTTTTATATTATATATTCTTTGGTCAGGCTATAAATAAAACCTGATTCGCGTATGTACATGTAGAGTAGAGTGAGGATCATTATTAGATTTAATATTATGTAATTTATACCAGTAGCAGATGCAACTTCAATGAAATCCGCTGCAAGCTGGAAATGGTGAGCTTGTACGATTGGACTGGCAAAAAAGGGACCTCTGTGACTCTTCCTGCCAGTGGCAAAGTCACCATTTCCATTAGTATTTGCTCCGGTGACTGGTTCTTCGGCGTCAGGCATACAGAAGGTATGGTTGATACCAAGCTAAAACGGAAACGAATAAATAAATTCAGCAAACCTTTGCAAATCGCAATAAAGTACAATACAACATAAAAGATAAAAAATGAATCAGTGTTGTACTAGCAAAACAGCAGGCAACAACAACCTGAATCATACAGGATCATAAAATACCACACTTTATCTTCAACCTGTCATTACAACCGTTTACATGCACTGTAGAAGCTTATCTACCTATACAGGTAGGTACCTAACTTTTCAAGCTTCGTTGAGATCGAAATTTTCTATCTTTGTGTGCTCTGCTGCGTCCAACGAGTCGTTTTCATGAAACTTGTGATTCCGCCAGTACGTACATTATAAAGGCATGTTCCTTTGGTAAGGAAGGACTTCTACTTGTTCGTACAATAAAATAATATACGTGCTGTCTTAATGTCCACGTACGTACACTTACCCTTTTATAAGGCCATGCAACACGCAAAAAGACAAAGATTTCATAAAAATGTTCTATCGATGATGTTATTTAAGTATAGATTCCTGTTATGCGAAATGTCATGCACTAGAGACATGACATTAAGTGTGAGAATTAAGCTTAATATTAATTAGAAACTATTTAAAACAAATAGGAACTAATCGTACTTATTTCTATTAGAAAATGTCTAGTTTACTATTTCAATTTATACTTAATTTTTTTGTTTGCTGATAGAAAAGCAAAACGGAGAACACAATAGGTAATCGAATTGCAATAAAGTCACGTCATCCTTTCTTCCGCTATACGATCTCAATTTTTTCTGAGCAAAAACCTTTATCTAGCAACAAAAGATTGGTCGTAGTTGGATTACGTATTTTCCACCCGATTTCATTTCACTACATTTTTGATTGCAAACATTGACAAGCTCCAGAAGAATGCTTTGGCTGCTACATAATATGTTAAAGCAAGTAGTTGGCTATCAGTAAATAGTAAACTCTTTCAACCTTACGATTCATAAGATGCTATCTTATAAAATTACGTAAGTAAGTATGATTGGAAAAATGTGGGTTTATGTTTTCTGACTCACCGTTTCCAATTTCTTGTAATGCTGATCCAGCAGCGTAATATTCAGGGCTGGAACCTGGATTTTTCTGCTTTCCTTTGATGCTTGCCATGCAGTTGGATCCACGTCCTTCATAAGGGTAGCCAAGTCACCACGAATGAATTGAACTAGCTTTCCTTTTGGCAAAACCAACACCACATATTTTCCTTTATCCTGTTGGATGAGGAAAGTAGTAACGAATGTCAGAAAGTTTTAGAAAAACTGAACCGGGATTTCCTTTCCCAAAAATCTTATTAAAATAAGCTTTTAGGAGGCATGAAAGCATCTGGGAATACGCTTGCATAAGCCTTTCTCTTTCATTCGATTGATTCATTGTGCAGTTAAATGCAGTCAATTGAGAAGCAAAGATGCATAGAAATGGTACATTTAAACTATGAGGAACATCAGACATATGGATTTTCAACTTTGAAAACGCATTCTGGTAAATGTGAATATCATGAATATTTTAACATCTTACTGCAAGAGGGATCGCCACTGCTGTATAGTTAAGAGCATCTGTTGTTGGATACTTTCCTTCGATCTGGTAGAAAGGCACAGAGAGTCCATCCCAGAACTTCTTTTCTCCAATTGAAGTCCAATTCTTTTCCCAGGCTCCTCGATAATGATTCGTGTTGATGTATGCAGACATAGTAAAGGGGTAAAATGCGCCACCCCACCAACCACCTTGACCGGAAGTGAAAGGGTATGAATTTAATATTTATCATACATTATGTGTGAAACTTCATGATCAAAGAAGCACTCTCGTCTTTAGCTGTAAAAATCTGCATTAAGGCAAGAAATTTGATAGTCGTGAGTTACCTTTTGGAACAAGCTGGTCATTAAGTTTGCCCGCGGTTTGGTTGGTGATCATGTCATTCATTGCAAACCACGATGTTTTCCAATCTGAGATAAAATCGGCGTAAGTCATTTCAGTCTTGAGCTTTTGAGATCCCTCGGGTAAAGTAACTGTAGAATTCCTATCTCTGACATAGAGTACACTATTGGTGAACATATTTGCCTGCAGTAGATTGAACAAACAAAGTGGTACACATTTTTACTGAATGCAATAAAGAAACGTTTTCAAATAACTACTAGGCATGTATGGCAATAAACATGACATCTCAAGCGATCAATTTGCCGTAAAAACTAAAGCATAAAGATGAGTTGGTATGTATGCATATATTTCAAAGAAATACCTTGTTCAATTTTTCTAAAAGACTAGCATACTGCATCGAAATTTTCTCTTTGGGACTTCTGAGAACCCGTTCAAATCCATCATTCGATATGTTCCACACTTGCGAATGAATGTTAGCGAGCATATAGCCCACGCCAAATGGTGACGAGATCGCAGCTCCTTTCTCTATGCTGAACTCATCCAAATCTGACTCCATCAGAAGATTAGAAGAGAACATTTTAAAGTTGAGACTCGCATCCTCTGCATCACCGGCAGCAGGAGCTCCGGAGACATGGGAGCCGATTCCACTAAACGCCAGGCAAAGAACTATGGCGAAACGAAATTTCGCCATTTTTTCTATTCCTCTTTGTACAGGGTACAAACTGGGAAAACCAAGGCAGATATAGGTTTTTTAGCGGAAGTTTCCTACTGACGTAACTTAAAAGGGACCCATTCACCGCAGTCACGTAAAGCAGCTCGCACCACGTACACTTGAGTCTTCTTTACACTTCACACATGGGTTCCTCTCACTCACTCTTGAAGGAAGAAATGAAGTGCTGGGCTCCTAGGAGTCCTATTCACTCTCCAACGAGTTCTAGTGGATAAAGACGCAACAGGAAGGAGATTGAGGTTAAATTTAAAGGTGCACCCGTCGACTGATATTTCGAGTCGTCTCACCAACAGGAACTTGGAGAGTAGAGGAAAAACTGCTTTTGTTCATAATCTCTTACGCTTTCCCTTTTCTAATGATGAATAATACATTTCAAAGAATAATAATGATAAAATGAAGATATTGTTATGTAATTTTTTTTGCTGTTTTCGTGAATGCGAATAATTCTTGGTAAAATGTATGCCGTGCAAAGCTACAGAGTACGCTTGCAAAGTGGCAGTAGTAGGTGGATGATGCGGTCATACGAGTACACCCTTAACGCTTTGCACACACAGACACATTCACAATAGGAATGACAGATTATCACCCTTTCGCAGTCTACTAGAGAGAATTGTCTTGATGCTCTACTCCACACACTAGCATGCAATAACAATATTATGATAAAGTGGTTATGAATTAAAGACTATTATAATAAATGCAGCAACTCTTATTGCATGCTTGACCTATGTCCATAATATATTATGTTTATTTAACTATCTTGATACAAACACTTAACAGGTTAGCTCAAATTGCAATCTTGATTTTGGTAGAGTTTGTGAGGTGTGTGGGATATGCAACTCACATGCAGTCCATGAATGCATACATTACCGCACGTGTTTTCATCAAGAGCCTTATTTCTTTTATTATTAATCTTATCAATCATTCATGTTGCCTTATTACAGCAGCAGACAACAGCACCCTCGCTTATCGACAAAGTTTTTAGTATGGTTATTAGAAATAATGAAATGCGATTTTCCTTTTTAATATAAAAAACATATTATTTGACTAAAGAAGGATATATATAGCAGAAAAACAATAATTTTCAAGCAAACATCCTTCTCCTTATTTTTATGCCTTCTCAACGAAGCGGCCAACTCTAGCGAAAAATCATTTTGCTTTTATCTCCACATACTTGAAATACATACTTACTCATATCTGGCGTCTTCCCTTGTACCTCATGCAACATTCACATTATACAACACTCCATTATTATAGCAAAACATTAAAAAAAAATATGTGCATCTGTCAAGTACTCTGCGACTCTTTACTTGAGAAATGAAAGGATATCATCACAAAAGTGATTGGAGTTAACGCTTTATATCACTAGCATCACGCTGTTATGAGCTCCACGATTATCTCATTGTTACACAAAAAGTGAGCTGAAGCTACAACAGTTGGAAGTACATATGAAATGCTGATATCTCTTTGCAGAAGCAAATAAAAATCATTATCATCAGGAACATTCTAGCTTGCATACATGAACTGTGAGTGAATGCAGGGGACTTGAAAGGAGTTGATGAATTTTAAGTAAAATGTTTGCACATTTAAAATTAATAAACAACACGTAAAGAGAAATGGAAAATTGTATCAAGTACCTTTACAAATTATTATCATGAGCCAAAAATTATCAAATAAGGATTGCACTTTTGTGTTTTTATTTTTGCATTGTTACCCCCAACAGAAAGTAACGAAAACAGACCATTTTTAACGATCATATAATTGCATATGGTTGAAACATTTTGTGATGATATGTCTATATGGTATTGACGATACTAATGTACTTGTTTGAAAATCATGAAATCATATTTGCGTGGCGATATGGTTGCATTTTCCTTTCAAAACATTTCGACAACTACCATCACCTTTTGAGCAACCAAAAATATTCAATTTATGGGGAATAAAAGTCTAGAGAAGAATTTTTATATCACTGATGACAGGTATTTGGATGATTCATGTTCATCATTGCTGTAATTTTTGCATTTTTGCAATATTTGCCTTCATCTTAAATAATTAGTGATTTCAATGAAAACATTTGTTTCTCAGTGCATTTTTTCTATCATGCTCATCCAACCAATCGAATACAAAACAAATAACATAAAATTAAATACCTAATTACCCTACGTAAATACCTACTTTAAAAAACAACACAAGTATACTCAACATTATAATTACAAGTTTAATTAATATGATTGTTATCATCAAATTATTTTTACAGGGGTTCTGACTGTTGTAATCAGCATAAAATATTAGAAAAGATGATTTCAAAAGTTTGATGAAACCTGAGGGTCTCATGACACGATCGTGGTGCAATACTTGAATGTTATATAGGGCTTAGAAAGGAAGTACATGGGATTGATTTAAGTGTTTAATTATTGTTATTACATCATGTTCCGAACTAAAGCAAGGAGTATCTCTGGGGAGTTGCCCCATCGCTGCTAGCACCAGAGGATCTATGCCTTTTTTCCCCTTCAACAACGGAAGCTCGTTATGGGAAAATTAAAATTCAGGAAAACAACACGTACAAGTATGACAGACACTCCACAAGATTAATAAAATCATAGTAAGATCATTATCATGTTAACACTCTGCTATCTTTGGGAATGCATAGATGTAATGCTAGATTACGTGAATGTGAAAATTGGAGAGACGATAATTATTATCAATATAATCACTGATCAAATCGTCAAGACGTAAAATAATGTGTGGTTTAGATTAAATGTGTTGGCCACTTAATGGAAGTTAGGGTGCAAATCTAATTCTTCTCGGATCGTTATAACTCGTACTAGTAAATTCTCTGAATAGTAGAAAGTTAATAGGTAGGTACATACTTAAATAGATTCAATGTATTCCATATTATCTTAAAATATTTAAATGAAATAAGATTGTGTGCAGTTTTTTAAAGCATGTCATTTTATTTTAATAAACCAAAAAGGTCCATTTAAAGTACAGTTTGGTAAGTAGATTGGCCACGGTGGTCAGCCACCTACGGTTGAAGAGATCATTTTACACATTATATGCTTATTTCATATACTTAAAGCTTCAAATAATACGGTAAATTAATCATTAAAAGAGCACTAACTGTTGGCGGTTATGTGATATCATCTATATAAGTTTAACAAGCACTCTCATAGTATCAAATTAAATTAACAAAAGCATTTGAATGAAAAATAGTTGCCCAATCAAATACGGGGGAAAGTACTGTCTGATGGGTGTTTCACTATAAATTAAATTAATGAATATGATTATTGGCAATAAAAGGTACTTAGGTAAATATTGAGTTTATAAGTAAGCTTAACGAGTTATTCCAAAATGTTGCATGTTGGTGGGGTTCTGTACTTTATTGATTTGCATTTGATTTTACTGACAAACATGTAGTGGTTTAATTGGCGTATTGATACAATGTGTTAGTTAAGGTGTTTTAGTTCCAGTGATATTTCAATTCAAGTATTCATGTAGTCGGAAATGACTCAGAATCGGTTTAATTCAAGTGGCAGTGTGCTACTCTGTGTGTATACTAATTTAGGTAACTCATATCGGTCACCTAAGGATTTACAAGTAAAAAAACATTCCGCTAACAAGAGACATCAATATGTGTATTGATGGATAGTTCAATGTCAACAAGCTAGGTTATTCATGAACATCAGATAAAACATCACGATGTACTACATATTTTTGATTTTGAGAAAATGTGGAATCTTAGTATACATGCGGAATTGCCTGCGCTCATGTTTACCTTAAGGACAAGGAACAGAAATTGGCATTGCAAGAAGTTCAGCAAAGCGTAAGCAGAAATTTTAGTTTACTATGCCAAAATGAGTTTGATTACACGTGCTTAATATTTTAATGGTTTTTATTGATTGTTTGATTAGTGAAAAATTATTTATTCTTGACACAGGATAAACAAGTTGTACTGTAGACTGTAGTGTAGCTTATAAAACTTACAAATAGTCAATCTATGGTACCTATTTACCAATCATCTATATATATAATGATAGGATGTCCGGCACAATTTCTATCTATAAATATAATGATGGGATGTCCGTCAAAATTTTTGATTTTCATACTGTGTAGCCATCTCATGACACAAAATTTCTCCATGGTAACCAAACATCTATACTGATTTTTGACACTGCGAAGCATAGTATTGATGTGCACATTTTCGGAACTTTAATTTCATTTTTAATATCAGCTGATATCATGATAACATCGTGATTAAAAGAGCCAGCATGAGATAACAGTAAGAAGCGAGATTTTTATTATAATATTAGGACCTGGAATGACTGAGTTTTTCTGTTAAAATATCTTTAACAGAATGTTTCCTATATTTTTTAGAACGATGGCTTATCTAAAATTGCGGGCTTTTCACATAAATATAACTGTAGTTTCATAAGTAACTGCGAGGATCTTCCCACAATAACTGGGTTTTCCCGTATAGACGGGCTTTTTCTAAATTGACGGTAAATAACACTGGGTTAGGGTGTTTCAATATTATCGGGAGATGGTCGGTTTTCATAATAGTTAGAGGGAGGCTCAACAATAGTTTCAATGGAGAGATTCCTATAATCACGACGAGCTTTCTATAATAATTTGGAGTTTTTCATATCAAGATAGGTTTCTATAGAAATGGAGAGGTCCCCGTAATATGGAACTATAGCATTCGAGGCAAAATAACTGTTTTAAGACATAGGGATAAAGAATTTACGAATGAGTTAGTGGTTCAGGCTTTTCAAAAATTTCGGGGGAGTTGGAATTTTTTGAACTATGTAAGCCATTTGGGGGTGTGATACTACCCTACATTCCTGCTCATTTTAATGAATTTGAGTTGGGGTTCGCAATTTATTGCGTATGGCTAGACGTGTATCAAAAATTGTTTTAGGTTTTAATCATTTTAATGTTAATTAACTGTGTATTTCTCAGCAGCAATAATCTTTTTACGGCAACGTTTAGAAGAATAGCTTATCATGAGAGTCGCTAGACATGAATAACTGTTACTTATCACTACCACCTTATCATCCTCTCATATATGAAATCTCTCATGAAATATGCACGCATCTGCGTGCATCGGGCCAGCTAGTCTTTCTAATATACATGGTTTGGTTTATTAGTAATATCGCGGAAGATAGGTATGTAGTATTACCAGACCAGAGAGCTTGCATTTCTTTACATGTGTAATAAAAGAATGTAGAGGCAAATACAACCCATTAAAGACCGTTTCTTTCTTTCCCGCTCAGTTTTCTTCCTCGGCTCTGTTCAGTATACAATTTTCGCTTACCAAATTTCTTAACATCTTAACTCTCTTTAATTCTGATGACGCTCATTTAATTCTAAATTATTAACGTATTCTGAAGATGCATGAAAACGGAGTAATTTCTTATCAGGGTACAGTTTGGGAGATATTATTCCCATATCTGACATATTGAAATGGAATCTATTTATATGATAGCATGAAAATATCATTTACTCTACATGACTATAAATTTTTACCGGACAACATCAACTCATCGACTTTGATTTGATTGAATTGATCTGAAATACCTGTGGTTACTCCACTTCAGTCAATTTTTGTTGCTTGGCTAAGATAGTTGTGTAAGTGTAAGTATTTAAGTTCTATGAAAAGTAGAAAATAAAAGGGCAAGGATCGTGTCGGCCGGGCCAAATTATGTTCTACTGAAGGAAGATGCTTATCCCTGAAAATGCATGACCTAAAATCATGCCGCTCCCGTGCCTCGGAAGAGTTTCCATGTCTGGTATTAACTATAAGAATCTGAAACTGGGTAATCCGAACTTCGGTTATTTTATGAGACCATTTTCTATGATTCATTAATCAGGCCTTGAAATAATGAATAAGCAGTACATGTTTCTATTGTTGGCTATAAACTGATTGACGTAGGTACTCTGAACTTTCTACTTGATAGAGTTATATGTATGTATGTATTTATGTGGATCTTACTCTTACTAACAATTCTACTTAAATTGTGTTGACAGAGAAGTACAGCAATATCTTAAATTATAGTTTAATTGTTCCAGAATCAATCCACGACTCATGACTTATCACAGAACATTTACACCTCAAAAGTCTCACATTCCATCGTTAGAAGGTTTCCATGGCCATCATATAATAGTGAAGCCACATTTCACAAAGCAATGATTTTCTTTCATGCATACATGACATGATGATAATGCCTGAAATTTCTATACATTGCTACAACTTTAAAACTTAAAATAGATGTTTTCCATAACGCTGAATCCATTGGTGAAGAAATTATAGCTCTATGGTGCTCATTTCTGCGTTTTGATAGCCGTTTGAGGGCTTTGCAAAAAGAAAATTCATGATTTCGGGTTGAACTGACAAAGAGCTCATTAAAAAACGTCGATTT